>CM067366.1:51477654-51707654 GCA_034401795.1 Chaetoderma sp. LZ-2023a | reverse complement strand
TTCAAAAAATAGTATACTCTTGGCCTACAAATGGACACTGGCTAGGCTGAATTTTCGATTTTCTTAGCCATTAATCCAATGGTCTGGACCATCAAAAACGGCATCTAGTGGTTATGAGGAATGTCCATTTGCAGACAACAGAAAATAATTTATTTTTGTAAATTTAAGTGGGAAAATTATAATCTTCTTGGGACAGATCTAGACCGTTAACGGGTTAACTGATATGAGCAGCACTTCGAGCGCTGGTGACACACTAGGGGTTAAATTTGATCAAATTATTTTACATTTTCTCTTAGATAATGTCCATTTGCAGACCAAGAGAAGACTATTTTTGAAAACCTACCAGTCATTTCAGAGTTATTTTACAAAAATAGTCTTCTCTTGGTCTGTAAATCGGCATTTCTCAAGACCATTTCAGAAGTCGTTTTGGCTGATATGAGTATTAAAGTATTAAATATTATTATCATGCCTTTCCAATGGTAAAAAGTGACAGCAAATTTATCGAAAACTATTGGGGACATTCAATATAGCCTAGTCGTTGAGGGGTGTGAACCGTGACAAAATTCCCACCTAAGGTTTAGTGGTGTCGTTCGAAACAGATTAATACTGAATCGCATACTAAAACTGCCCATTGATCCCAGTTGGACGGAATTCTTTACACGGGTTTTCATTTGAGGACCATTTTTACATCATGTGTGAAATCTGATATGGTGGCATGGTAGCGGAAAACTGCGTCGTTTGCTATTTTACAACAAAACACCACATTCAACGATCTGAAATAATACAAATGTGAAAAAAATAAAATATGTTCCTTGTCACCCAACAGCTGAGATGCACAGGTGTCAGCGAAAAAAGAACAAGTTCATCACTGAGGATAGTATAGAGATGTTCATTAACACACGCTTTGAGGTCGGGATGTGCCGTGCGATGGCATGAGATTATAAGTCCAAACCATCATTTTCTTCATCAATAGTTACCAGATGGTCGATGTTGCTCCAAATTTGACCTGGGCACCCTGCACATGCGATCACACATTTCAATCCGTTTTTGTTGCAAAATCATTGCTTGGTGCCACACGGATTCTTTGTTGTTACTTTGCATTTGTAACGAATGAAACTGAGTACCTTCGATAGAGCAGCTTCAAGATCTGTCATTATCGGGCATAATGACTCATTTTCCTCTTTCCATCCCCAATTCATCGTTACTAAGAGTTAGCCATCTGACAAACCAGAGGCAAACGGAGGCTGTGGAAGTAAACTGTACGCTCAGCTGGTGGCAGTCGGCGTGGAGCTATCTTACTTCCCTTCACAACCATATGTATATATCGGGCACATCTCAGAGAAGTAAGCATGCCCTTCTCAGTGCCACCATACAGGCAACGGAATAGGCTAATTCCTGCCCTGCCAACTTGTTCCTGTGTGTCTATCAGACAAATCCTGTACCTCTTGGACTGAGACATTACCTTCATAAGATTCGTCTTACCATGGCCAAACGTGGCAAACGTTGTATCGCACCCACTCCATGCATGACTTATAAGTACACGCTTTCGTATCTTTGCTGGGATGACATCAGCAGCTTCCCTGAGACTGTACAATTATCGACGTCTTGAGCGTTTCACTTCCTTCTTCAAGAAAATGTCTGCCAAGCTATCGTCCCAGTGATACAACACCATTGCGAAGATGTCAGTGTCCTCAGCAACAACTATGACTGGCTGACCATCTCTAGCATAGTCAAGTGCCGTTGATACTATCAGTGTATCTGCATCTCCCGTGCCTTTCTTCGTGGCATGGCCCAGCAATTGAAGACGACTTGACACAAGGCTGATTTACTTTTTAAATCTCGTGGGCCCTTGAATCGAGCAATCAATGCTATCTTTACATTTCCCATTTCTTCATCGAATGTGACGAGTTCTTTGTAGTCAGCAAGCCTGTATGGATTAATGCTAAGGTCAAGAACACCATTCAGTAGCTTCGCAAGTTCTGACTTTTTCTGCTATTATATCAGTTGGCCTATCCATATCCATATCCACGCATTCATCAGTACAGCTGGAACTTGGCTAACTAAAGAACGACTCATTTGATTCAAAGTCTATATCTTTCTCTCTACATTCCATTTCACTGTCGCTGTAATTCCGATGGAGTAAAGAAGCTAGCAATTCTGTAGTTAGTGCTGCCTCTATTAGGTAGAGAACACGCAGAGTTCGAGCAATAGCTTTGCCACTCATCATATGGGTCACTGCATTCTGACCATACACTTCACCTAATGCCTCTTCTATTCCAGACCATTTCATCATATGAAAGATAATACTACATGCGCTCATTAGCAGATAGAACCCTCCGAGACGCAAGACTAGTGTGTCCAAACCTTTGGCAACCTTTATCTCCATTGCCTTTAGCCAAACGTGTTGATCGAATATTACACCGGCTGTTGGCAAGTTGAGGCAGCTTGCCTCTTCATGGATGTACAACAGCGTGGAGTGGATGTATGTCTCATCATTTGGATTCAGGTCGGCCATTGGCAGTATTAGTACCTCTGACCTGTCCACTGTCTCTCCGTCAGGTGGTCTGAAGATATATTGCATGAAGCCGGGCCAGTTTGGCGTCGGGTCATTTGATCTGTTTAGGAGGCATGCAGATTGCCACAACACATTTGAATAGTACACTGTTGGTGACAAGATGTGTGGAAACTGCAACTGCCAGTGACGAGGAGCGCTGTCACAATCACTGCCACTGTCAGTAGAATCAATTCCACTCATCGTATCAACGATACTGGTATTGAGTGAATATGACCACAAAATTCGTATAATTGCTTAATTAATTAAACTGTATACGCCCAAATCCCAGGACTCGCTACTTTAAATCAATAAGAAACAATGGCAATATGCCACACTTCGAATTGTCTAATTATCGGGATGGGTTATTAAGGTATATAAAAACACGTGTATTTTATATTGTTTCAAGAAGAAGAATGAAGTCAAGTCACTATACAAACTCTTTATAATTATGACTTCGCAGAAATGACGTTTGATTTATTTGATAACGAGTTTTCTAAATTTAACCTGGAACAAATATTATTGAAATTATAAACAACCAGATATTCAAATTCAAATTAAATCTATCATGAGAAGGTTACTAATGTATTATTAAGGTTAATACGACAAATGAGATGGTAGATATGATTTTAAAGAAGGTCGTTAGCATAGATTTAAGATTTCTATAAAAAGCGGTTTGAGAAGAAAATAAAAACATGCTCAAATTCAAACCCACGCCAAAAATTCCGCCCAAAACGGATCGATGGGGATTTATAGTATGTGATTCTGGGTGACCTTACACGTCGAATGACATAAAAAAGACTTAGGTGGGAATTTTGTCTAGGTTGACCCACCAAAACTGGCTCCTACGACTAGACTAATATAAAAGTTATACATAATCAAGAAATTAGAGCAATTAAGATTTTATCACGGTTCTAGTCGATTGGACGATAAACAATTTTGGCGGTCATTTTGAAAAAACCCAAACATTTTTGTTTTCATCTTCTCCCTTTAACTTGGGTATACACTACTCTCCCTATCTCCCCCCACCCACTCCCTCCCTTCCTCTCTTTCGCTCTCTCTCTCTCTCTCTCTCTCTCTCTCTCTCTCTTCCTCTCTCGCTCTCTCTCCTCCCTCCCCCCTCCCTCCCTTCCTCCCTCCATCCCTCTCTCTCTCTCTCTTTCTCAACTTTATTAAGGCACGCTGTCCATCCCGTTCTAAAGGATATAGAACTCAATAGAGCTGTCCGCTCTGTTGCTCGAGTATCTGACGTAATAATAAAATACATGCAATGATGCGATGGGCAGTTTACTTTTCGCAATGGACCTTTCCAGTTTATCCATGCATCGTATGACGTCATAATTAACTACGTGACGTGTAAGATGACGCCATAATCAATGACATCATGAATGATGTCGATAAGTGTGTCACAAAGGGATAATAGGTGACGGACTAAGCATTATTGTACGAATTTTATGTCTTTACTATTTAATTTGGGCTTTCGGGTTCAATGGGTTAGCATGTTGCCATAGCTGTAAGACGCACAGATACACGCACATTGACGTACGCACGCACGCACTCACAGTAAATATATTAATTAATGAGCTGTAGTTTCGCTTACTTTTTCTCATATTTCCGCAGCATGTCGTCGTCATTAAGCTTGAGTATCGCCCATGACAAAGATTCGCTAAATGGGGCATGTTTTGTCAGCGCCATTCCGTAACCCTTCAAATCAAACGGCGTCCCGACCTCCATGAGGTCGCAGTCTTCTTGAGTCAAATATCTTAAAGTGGGTGAATCCCACAGGAATGCGTATTTAGTCTCCCGGACACGCTGTAACCCATTCTCTACCCGTCGCACCATTGAGGCAGGTGATAGGGTGGACATATCTGCCCACATCTTGGCATAACTGGATATCTTGGTATGTTTGAAGAACATTTCTATCTGACTCCCCTCCACGGTGCCATAATCAAACTCGTTCTGGTTAGCTAAGTCTGCGGCTGAGTTCATGGGTACGTTCACGCTAGTGATTGTCAGGAAGGCAGCGAGGTTAGCCGTGTAGATGGAGATTATAATTAAAGAAAAGAACCACCAGGTGCTAATAAGGATACGCCCGGATGAGGCTTGCGGTACGTGCGACGCGCTCCCCCGCAACAGCGTCGTCCACATGTACCAAAAGCTCTCAAGAAGATTATGCGTGTATTTCTCGAGGCGGTCAGAACTGGCGCGGCTAACCCCGAACAAAACAGAGCTGGTAGCGAGGTATGCGACAAAGATTCCAATCCAAACGACATCTGATAAAGGTCCGAGAAACTGAAAGAATGACACGTGACGGTCTGGTTTGCGAATAACCGTGGTCGTTCCTTTGATCATGTATGGTTTGGTAAAGTCAACTACAGCTGACCTGGTCGGCGTCATGCTGAATGGTGCTAAAGCGATGTCCGCATTCTGAAATGAGAAGGTCAGAACGGAGGGTGTCAATATGAAGTGAAATACAGTTTCCCAAAGCCATCTCAAATGTCATATTCACTGATAAATTATTATAACACAGATTTCATGTCATTCACATTCAGGAATTCATAATTAGGCACTCCAATTGGACTGAAACTGTTTACCATTCACTTCCACCGCCCTACTCCTTGTGCCAACTTTACCATTTACTAGCGAACCCATCGAAAACTGTCTCTGCCGTGGTCTTTAGGAATGTCCATTTGAAGGCCAAGAGAAGGATTATTTTTTTAGAATTTACCACTAGAATCACTGCCACGGATGACTATCACAAAATGTTTCTGGTAGCCAGAGCCATGAGAGTTACTGACCACAGACCATCACTCACTGTACCCAACTCTGAAGGACACTTGATCGGGACTGTCCAGGGCAAAGCCGAGGCGATTCGAGAATGGTTCAAGGAACAGTTCATTGACCACGAGGATGAGCCCTTTCACCCGCTCTCAGGAGACCCCAGGCCATTACTAACACCAATTAAAACAGCAGAAGTTGAGAAAGCACTTAAAGATCTGAAAAGTGGACGTGCATTTGGGCCTGATGACATGAGCAATGAACTATTCAAATATGCAAGTGACATTGTCTCAAAACCGATCACGCACCTAATCAGTTCAGCTTTTATGCGTCAACTTCGCATCGACGCTGTAGGCCAAGGCACAATTATCGCACTACCCAAGCCCAAGAAGCCACCTGACCACCCACCACCCAGCCAATCTGCGGGCGACTGTGCTCCTCAACAGCATACAGAAAATCCTATCCAATGTTACTCTATGCCACATCCGAGACAAGATTGATGACTCCGCTGGATCATGTCAAAGTGTCTTCAAACGTGGATGCAGCTGCGTAGACATTGTATGTATGTCATGAGGAACATAGTTTTCCAGTCCTTCTGGAATCTATGGATTCGTAAATCAAAGATGCCCTTGCTAAAAAGGCTACGATTATAAAATATAACTTGCGTATCCTTGATGCTGTATAACTGTAGCAGCTGGACAGCTCCAAAGGCAGCTCTAGATACACTCTATGCCTGCCACCGCAAACACCTACGCACCATAACTGGATACCAATTGTCAGACAGCAAAGATGGTCCATGTTTGGCCATGTGCTAAGGGTGCCAGACGAGACACCCGCTCAGAGAGCCTTGGAATTCGCCCTTCTCGGAGCCAGCAAATACAAAGCCAGGAGAGGACGTCATTGCATAAATCTGCTAAACGTGCTACGAGGTGACCTCAAAATGCAACACTCAGTACACTCAAGTCAAGGATGGATCTGAGGAAGCTAAGGATTTGGGCTGAGGACAAGCCACGGTGGGCAAAAGCGAAGAAGGACTGATTGCATTTGTAGGATGATTCTACTACTACAGCCGTAGAATACAGTAATCATACAATCATTGGCTCAGTGACCGAGCCAGTGATTTCAGTGGTAAACTTTCAAAAACCGGCTTCTCTTGTGATGTAAAAAACAAAACTAAACAAAAACATAAATTATCTTAGGTATCATCCACGGCCAAGCAGTGGTGACAAGAAATATTCATTTGTAGGACAGCGGAATGATATTTCTGTAAATTCCAGTCGTAAGCTTCTCTTGGTTTGAAAATGGACATTCACTGGGAACAATTAAACATTTTTATGAATCCTGACCATTAAAAGTGTAATTGGTATAAGTAGAAATTTTGAAGACTTTGTTGCACTGATGAAACGGGAAATGTCAACACATGAAATGCCAATGAATTGAAACTGGTGCTGTTGTATTATTCTAATTATTGCACCTACCCCATGAACGAGTTCCTTGACCATTCCCGTCCATCCATAGGACTTCAGACTTCCAAACTTGCCATCAGGAACTAAGTAGATTGTATATTTGAAGTTTAACATGTGTGATAACTCGCGCAGAATGTCAAGGCAGAATCCTTCTAAGAATTCCTCCACATCGTATCCACGCGGGGGCTTTTCCACTCCATTTTTAAATTGAACAAATGGTTCCTCCTATAATAATACAAATATTAATAATAATAATAATAATAATAATAATAATAATAATTATTATTATTATTATTATTATTATTATTATTATTATCGACGACGACGACGACGACGACGACAACGCCGCCGACGATGACTACTACTACTACTACTACTACTACTACTACTACTACTACTACTACTACTACTACTACTACTACTACTACCACTACTACTACTACTACTACTACTACTACTACTACTACTACTACTATTACCATTTGATCCCATTTTTAAATTGAATAAATGATTCCTCCAAAAATAATAATAATAATAATAATAATAATAATAATAATAAAAATAATAATAATAATAATAACAACAACAACAACAACAACGACGACGACGACGACGATTACTACTAATATTACTGCTACCACTACGACCATCTGATCCCATTTTTAAATTGAATAAATGATTCCTCCAATAATAATAATAATAATAATAATAATAATAATAATAAAAATAATAACCACCACCACCACCACCACCACCACCACCACCACCACCACCACCACCACCACGACGACGACGACGACGACGACGACGACGACGACGACGACGACGACGACGCTAACGACGACGGCTGCGGTGGCGGCGACTATAATAACACCACCACCAACAACAACAACAGCAACAACAACAACAACAACAACAACAACAACAACAACAACAACAACAACAAACAACAGCTACTACCACTACTACTACTACTACTACTACTACTACTACTACTACTACTACTACTACTACCACTACTATCTCTCACAATCTTGGTGACAATGCGAATGATTCTCTGACCGAAAGGATTATCAATATCTCTTGGTTGTGATCTGTATGTAAAGTCGATGCGCTGCTTTATGGGCTGGGGCCCACCAAGCCACGTGCCAACCTATAATGAAAGCAATAATATACTTTTAATAAAGAAAGTACTAAATGGCACCGAGAAATTGCACATCAATGCATGTATGTATGTATGATTACTGTATTATGTGGCTGCAGTTGTAGTAAAACATCCTACAGCTGCAATCAATCTTTTTTCGCTTTTGACCACCGTGTCTTGTCGTCGGCCAAAATCTTTAGCTACCTCAGATCTATTCTTGATCTGACTGTACCGAATCCTGCTTTCTTTAGGTCACCCCGCAGCAGCGTAACATATTTTCTACTAACGTCCTCTCCTGCCTTTATATTTAATGGCTCCCAGTATGGCGAATTGCATAGGGTACATCAGGGTACATCAGGTCATATGACCGCACGTACCCCCACCCAACACCCACCCCCGTTAGGCCCAGGTTAGGTCCCCTCCATCCCCACTCCCAGGCATGAGGCGCAACAGAACAGACACGGAGAAGAACAGTACGTGCCATCTTCAACATGAGACAAATCCAGAGACAAAGATGAACGCACGCGTGCACGCACGCACGCACGCACGCACGCACCGAGAGAGAGAGAGAGAGAGAGAGAGAGAGAGAGAGAGAGAGAGAGAGAGAGAAAGAAAGAGAGAGACACGCACACACACATACAAGCTAATGCACAAACTTATGCTACAAGAATTCACAGGAATTCACCAGAAACCACAAAGGCCAGGCGTGAGTCTAGACCCTACCATTGGGAACTAGTAAATAAACGCCTTAAAGATTACAACACGCATGGCGAATTACAGGGCTCTCTGTGTTGGTGTGTCAACTGACATCTTTGCTAGACGAGTTTTACAGACACGAAATGTATTATATATCTTGCATAGTGCATCTGTGGATAGTATGCTGCCTGGAGGTATTTGCGGTTGCAGACGGCATACAGGTTGTCTTGTATAAAGGCAGCCTTCGTGTCATTGGGATCTTTGATCTACGAATACATAACTCCCAGTAGGACTGGAAAACTAAGCTCCCCACGACGCGGCGTGCAACAATGCCAGCAGTACTGCAAAGCAGCGCGCCCAAGAGTTTAGCTTCCCTCCATTACTCGCCGCCACGAATTGGATCGTCATTTTCTTTAGTGTCATGCTTTGCCAATAAGTCTATGTGGGTGAATTCTATTTTGGATTCATTCATAAAGATAGTCCCAAATTTTAGTTTGCTTGCAGCCTTTTGGAGTAGTTCGTCAAAGGATTTACCTTTTCTCGTCGTTAAAGTCCGTATCGTTGGCATATTCCACCTCTAGCGGCATACCAAGTATGGGCACTGTTTTTTGCTGTCTTGCGGAATTTTCCCACACAGATTCCAATGTAGTAGCAAGGTAATAGGTGAAAAGTACAGTGGAAAGACCATCTCCCTGTGGGGAGTCGATTGATGTCTCAAACTCTACAGACTTCACTGTCTTGACTCGTATTCTCAGCTTGGTGCCTGTACGTAACAGTCTCACTTGTTGTAGCTCATCTTCGCTGCAACTGGCCCGTCGTAGTACATTTAGGATCTTTGGGCGTTAAATCTGTAGAAGGCTCGTCACATGCCAATGCCCATTTTGTGGAAATCCCCGTGTATGGACATGATTACTGACCCAAGCATGCGTTGAGCCCATACAATGTGTGCGTAGCTGTTAAAGACACTTTGACATGATCAGTGCCGGATTAAGCCTTACCAGGGCCGGGGGGGGGGGGGAAATAATATTTGCGGAGTTGATTGGAATCGAAAGGCAAAACCTAAGGTTGGGGGAGGGGTCCCCCAGGAAAATTTTGATATCTAGATGCTCGCAGATGGCATCTCCTGCATTTCCAGAGGTAAATATGGACCATCAGTTGGCTGTTAAATTATTTTTTATCCATTTAATTTAATTTTTTTGTTCAGTCAATTTTTTTAGCCGTTCAATTGTGAAAACAGGACTGGATAAAAAACTGAGTGAACAAAAAAATGAAATTAAATAGCTAAAAATAGAATAATTTAACAGCCAACCGGAGTGCAGGTGGTGCCATCTGAGAGCATTGAGCAGATAAAAAATATAACATTAATCAGTAATACAATCATGAACCATCTGACTCCTAAAACATCAGAAAAGTATTAAAAATCCAATAGGAATAATACTATAATGGACAAATAAGTCAATAAGCCCCCACCCCACCCCCTCACACACACATCGCCTTACAACATGGAGCCACATATGGTTATATGGTCATACCGTCATAAGGTGATATCGTACAAAGAATAACTTGAAACGACTACTTTTTTCCCGTGGGCTTGATGGACGCTGACTGACCACTCTCCACTACAGTTTGTCATCACTCATCATCAGAAAACTCAAACAAAAAGGGAACCCATTACTAAAGAATAATACTGTAACAATATATAATAGACAATAAGACGAACATCATCTGAGGCGGATCCAGAAATTATTGAAGGGGTGGCCCTTGGGGTAGGTCTGGGAGGGACTCTCCGAGCGGTCCCTCCCAAAAAGAGGAATGGTGTGTTTCAGGGGTGGGCACATGCTCCCCAGAGTAATTTTGTGAATTTAAAACTGCTGAGATGCGATTTCCAGGCTTCTGAGTAGAAATGTTGAGTTTTATTTTACCTGTAATTTAGAACATTCTTGGAGATAATCAAACAGTCAAATTGAAAAAGGAGTAAAGGAGTATCTATGGTAAGACAGATAATAAGATTGTGAACATGCATTAACCTATCATTATATTCACCTATTCATATTCATAACTTAGTAATGCTACATGCCACTACAGATGTGATGTGTTCATTGAGGAATCATAATGCGATGCAATGTTTAGAGTTTTAAAATTGCATCAGTTAAGGTGTTGTCTTCACAACCTTAGAGAATAAGTGTAATTCTTCAATGCACACTTCATGCGTTTATTGGTATTTTGCATTACTTAACGTAATGCGTTACTTGTAATAAGGCATAAAGGATTCAACAGCTTGCAGTCAAATTAGTTTTGCTAAAAATATTTAACAGATTACAGACCCGTATGGTTGTCTTGAAATTGAGATTTGATGGCTTCAGGGCTCAAAGGAGAATAATTTTCTATGACATCTTCATGACTTATGAGAAAACATTTTAGCTAAGGGGAGAGGTGGGGGAGGGGGCGGGGGAGGTGGCCAGGGCCACCCTTTGGATCCGCCACTGAGTCTTCTTCTTCTTTTCGTTCGCTGACCATACCGCCAGTCCTGTAAGTGACTATCGACATGAGTCTTATTGTCCATTAAAAATTATGTAATATACAATTGTGTGGGGATGTATGCCCCACTCTGTGCTATGGTGTATTATACAAACTAGCATAGAGTGGGGCATACATGACTATCTTTTTATTTTTCACTGTAGAACATAACAATCGCCAAGTTTGTACTATATCCAGTTATGCATTTTCTCTCTTTACAAACGAAAATAGCTCTCTGGACATGATGTCCAGACAGCTTTTCTCGTTTGTAAAAAGTGAAACTGCATAAAGCACATTACTCATTCCCAGAAACTTAGGGGGATCGGTTTTGAGACAGTATCAATTGCTTATCTGAATAGTTCCTTACGCATACCATCAGGTCCGGTTGCACGTCTATTTTCCGATCTGTCAGTCAAGTATATGACGTCATAAATAATCAATTACGTCAACGTATGCTGACGTCACGATCAAAATATGTAATGAATGACGCGTATATGGAGTCTGTCATGAACGCTTAATAGTCCGTCAATTATCCGTCAATTATCCGAATTCTATGTTTTTACTACTTAATAAACATTCTATTGAATAATTTAAAACTAATTTGACTGGGGTCTGTTGCTGCCTATGAATTAATTTCAAAATAATCCAAAGAACGTTTATTAAATAGTAAATCTATCAAAGACACGCAATTCTTACACTCGACGGACTTTTCAAGTTTCATGAGTATCCTCTGTCAATATAATTGATCATGACGTCATATACTTGAATGACAGCTCGGAGTATTTCATTCGTTAGGCGCATGATTTGCTCTGTTTAATGGACCGATCCAAGTTTAGCCATCGGTCAAATAACGTCAGATGACGTCATAACCAACTAAGTGACATGTATGCTGACGTCAGAATCATGACGTCATAAATAATTCTGTTTGGCCCGTATTTACCTCTTAATAGTTCGACACGTTGCACGAATTGTATGTCTTTGCTATTTAATAAACATGCTGTCGAATATTTTGAACATTTTGAAACTAATTTGACTGGGCGTTGTTGCTGCCATAGGCAGCAACAGCGTCCAGTCAAATTAGTTTCAAAATATTCAACAGCTTACATGTATAGTTTTCTAGAAATGGATAGTCAGGGAGTTCAGAGATCGATCATATCCTAACACGCACATGGTGTGGGTGGAGCTTAGATTGAGATGGGGGGGCATAGCTAAAACTGGAAATGTCCTTCATACCTGTGCATGATCGCAAATCGATTATCTTCATCGTAAAACAAACTAAACAATTTAGCATATTTGTTCAGCTTAGCTTATTATTAGCGTTTTATGTAATTAGCAACATATGTATACACAATTAAAGAGTATCTTTAAGATTATTCATAGTTATGAGACTAAGCCAAAATGTGGGACTACACTTCAGCGGTTTGAGTCCCGTAATATGTAGATATTGTTGCTAGGCATTCGAATCGAATGAAAACAGTGCTGTAATTAACCCTTTAAGACTCATATCAGCCAAATACGGCGCCTGCAGTGGTCCTGAGAAATGTCTATTTGCAGACAAAGAGAAGACTATTTTAAAATATTTGCCACTGGACTGATTGGCTCGATAACGGAGCCAGTCATTCCGGGGGAAAAGTTTACAAAAATTCTTCTTCTCTTGGTCTGCAAATGGACATTTTCTGTGATAAAATTGATAATGTTTTGAACGAATTTGAGGGTTAAAGGGTTATTAGAGGTTCACACGCCCATAGAGGGGGCCCTATCTTCTAGCTACACGCGCCGCCCATTTTTAGGTAAACTCCGCCCACTTGTTTTCGCATGTTGGAATCGATGTATATGCTTTGATTCAAGAATTACCAGAATCCTAAATTCAAGGTAACTATACAGGTAAGCTTTTGAATATTTTGAGCCTAATTTGACCTGGTGTTGTTGATGTCCAGTGAAATTATTTTCAAAATATTCAACAGAATGTTTTTAAAATTATACATTATAATTTGTCTCATAACGAACATTTCAATGGGCTTTTATCACGGGCTGATAATATACCATTATGATTTTGACGCCAGCCTACATGTGACGTAATTGATTAAGACGTCATCTACTGGAGCAACAGATCAGATAGTTTCATTGCCATTTCGTACCAAATGTATCACAGAGTCTTCTAGTATTTCAAAAGAGGGATCAATGTCTAGCTAAGCGTTTGAAGCGAATCAACATGGTAAACCCTGAATTCACAGAAACCCAATTTCAAGGTAAGCTGTTGAACATTGCGAAACTAATCTGACTGGGTGTTGTTGCTGTCTATAGCAGCAACTGCTCCCAGTCAGATTAGTTCCAAAAAATATACAGACGAATAGTTATTACATTTTAAATTCACCAAAGACATACAATTCAGACCTTTTCGTAACGGAGTATTTCAGTATCGTGATAGACGACGCCATTTTGAATGTGACGCCAGTTAAAAAGTGATATATTTTACGTCAGATAGTTGAGAGTGATCGGATTGTTAAGTGATGTAGATGAGACCCTTCCGGCCTCACATTGAATCGCCAATGAAAATACAATGCCATTCAACCACAGCAAATGACGACGTCATAAACACCGAATTATGACGTAATAAAACAAAATACACGCTTGCAGCACCAGAACACTCATAACAAACACTCCTCACTGCTGAAAGGATATATATATATATATAATTAATATACTTAATACTCCTTTGCGATGTGCTATTACTTACAGGAGGGATTTACGTAATGAACTAAACTGAACTGAACTGAACTGAGACATGTGTATGACGTTAGACTTAGTGAGTTCCAAATTAATTCTTAGTAAACAGAGTAAACAAGTCCGTTATATGTTGTGGATTTGGACAAGTTGGACTGATCACGCAGCTTGACCATGTCCATTTTGACCAACCCATTTTGTCCGCCATAGAGCGCAGACGCCTCAAAGTGACTAGCACTTTGTCTTGTGGCATGACATCTGCATCTTTTAGTGGGGCGGATATGTAACATATTTGTGGCAAGATGTTCCATTCTGGCAGAAACCATGAAATTTGGTATATAAGGCTTTTAAAGGGTGTTGAGTCTAATTAGAAAAGGTGATAGCTTAGATGTAGTAGAGGACTGGAATTGATATCGAACTAAGGGTTTCTGATGTCAGCGGGTATGATTTTACACGCTACAATACTATGTAGATTGAGTCAAACCTGTCAATAGTAAACTCTTGCTTTAGTGGGGTGGCGGGGGTGTTGGGTGGGGGGGGGCAATAAATGATTGTTCTTTAAGATGGGTTGTCTTAAAAACAACATCGCTTGATAGCATAGGAAATTTGCCATTGGAAATATGTTTAAATTAATTGACAGTCTGTCCATAGTGGTGGCTCAAAAAGTGGCCGCTATAGTCACATTTGATTGTATTCCTAAAATATATAATGCCTTGCGTAATGATGCTGAGGACATTGTAATTACTCTCGAATAATCCGGGTATCTTCAGTATGGTAAGGATAAGTATATGGTGATGATGGGTGGAGATTACATCGAGATTGCACTACTCAGTGAGATGTGAGAACTGGTAAGCGACAGTGAATGGTGGCTGTGATAGCAACGGATAATGTTATGACTGAGGACAGAGTCGATGCACTTGCAAACGTGCTTGCATACATCAAGAAGTCAATAGCACATCAGGTGACATCCGCTGTCCTTTACATATTGCCGGAATACGCGCATGCTGCCTAGCAAAGTGATTGTATATCGACAGCCACACTGACGTTCAAAGACTGGTGTCCGTGAACCACCCACAGTACTGGAGCTCAGTCCTAAAACTAGAGCTGATGTTTCTTCAATTCATGCGATCCCAAGGAGAGGCCAACTTCCTATTGTTCTTATAAAAGTGCTGGGCAAAGTAATACCTTGGATCAGTTGGATGTTTGTTTTATCCTATAACCACTACACACGATGTCTCATCAGTCATGTAACTGACCTGTTGTAATTTCAAAGTGGTATCCACCTGTCAATAACAAATTATTGTATGAAAATTGTATTACTCAAAAGGCCTTACAAGTTCTCAGCCTTGCCCAATGATCAGATCTATTAGCAGCAATATACCATTCTGA
This sequence comes from Chaetoderma sp. LZ-2023a, assembly GCA_034401795.1. Taxonomy (NCBI): domain Eukaryota; kingdom Metazoa; phylum Mollusca; class Caudofoveata; order Chaetodermatida; family Chaetodermatidae; genus Chaetoderma; species Chaetoderma sp. LZ-2023a. Next base: position 51,692,389 of record CM067366.1, on the reverse strand, counting down.
AAGGTGATGGGGAAATTATTGGAATCTCAGAAATCAAACCCGCATTGAAACGCTGGATAGTGGTAGGCCCACAAATAGGACTTGGGAAGAATTCACAGGGAATACGAAGCAAATGACACACACCGAAATACAGATGATCACTCTCATCATGAGCAGATTCCGACTGAACAAAATTAGTTTGCATTAAACACAAAGTGCGTTGTTGATGCAATCGAAGAAATAGAAAGATTTCTAGCATTTCTGACTTAGGGACACTGGTTACCAAAGTCATTATGTCTGAGACCGTGATGAATGCCATACGAACAGCTGGAGAACAACATACAGTACCAAGCATTCGTCACGATCAACTATCTGGATCATCAAAATCGAGATAAGATCCAATCCACAAAAACACTTAAATTTGCCTTTGCTCAAATCACGGCAGAAAGAGCAAGAAGATTGCCACAATGTGGAGAGGTTTACAGTTATTTCCAGACTGCACACTTCCCGTCCGTCTAGAGATGAAAACATCAATTTATTCTTTGAGCATGTGAATTATCCCTGGGTCTACCACTTGCCGAGAACAAGGCATCGTGGCATCAAGTCAAATCTATTGGAAGGTCTGAAGGCATTAGTATCTAGACCAGTCGATAGCACGTTCTTTGGCGTGAAGATCATTGATGACACGCTTGTGATAAATAACTGAAAATCCGAAGCGATCGAACGTGGTCGTAAACACGTCTGGAGACTTCGTAGAACAAGTTTTCCTCCAGCATATTGGTAGATAACTGCATACAGTGGCAAGACTGGATGTTGTGTGTATATAGGGATTGGAAGACAATCACTTGGGAATGTCGCGGCCAAGATGTGCTTCGAGTACACGACTCCCTCAAAACTAGAAAACTGTCCTCCAGGTTGATGCAAACAAAACGATACTCTCCACATTTCTTGCAAGTAAGTTTGAATCATTCGAGTTACGAGAAGGAAAGTTAGTCATCACAACATGTGAAGAAATGTGAAGAAAACGTTGTAATGAGACCAGAGAATGATGTCTCACACCTAACGGAATGTATGCAAGATGAAGCAGATGGTTGAATATTACTCTATGTCTTCCACACTTATCAGCAAGGCCATCGAAGAGTAACGACCCAAACTACACATAGAAACGTGTTGTCCTAGCCAGCAAGTATGTTTCAGGAGTGTGATCTTTGGGTTGCATTTTGCCCATGGGAAAACTTTCCGTTGCATGTCAGGAGACAAAATTGCAGCAGTTTTGGATTCCTCCTGCTTTCTAGGGGTGGGCTACGGTGTTAGAATTCTGCAGAATTTTAAAGATGTCGTGGGAAGTTTGGAGGACGTCAGATACATTCAATTTACTATTTAGCAAATTGGCTCATGCCCCAACCTCTCTGCATGATAATGGCATGGCACACTGGAGGCGTTTGTCGTACTACGGTACAAACCCACAGCGCCGTTGTTAAAGGCTAATAACTCACGAAAACAGCGCTTTTGGCAATCGACAGCTTAGAAAATCATCATCAGACCAGTGCCGCTCTACTACAGCACACCAAGTGGGCTGTGCTCCAGGCTGGTCGTCTTTGGGGACACTCATTGCTCGTAAATGCAAACCCGCCATCACCAGCTGAATGGGGTTGTGTTAGAGATTGGTAGATCCCCACAATGGCACATGCTTGCAGATGCATCTGAGTCATGTTGGGAACTCGTGAAATGCGCTTGCAAAAGTAACTGCACGAGCGGATGCAAATGTTACAAATCTCAACTTATCTTGCACACAATTGTGGGCATGATGTGGCCAGTGTGTGTGAACCCTGTGAATCTGCTGTATTATTTGACAGTTTATGGGATGTTTAGTTAGCACAGGTCTGATTAGGGGCATTGTAAAAGACTGTACGTTAAAGTGGGTAACAAGTGAACCTCATAACTCATGAGTATGTGGATGAAACTAGCGTGATGCAGACTTATGAGAGAATTCAGGGTACTCTAGAGCTTGAGATATGTGAATTTTAAGCTGGAATGGCGGTCACTTTGGAACCGCCACTTTGAATGGGTTCCATTTCCCGTATCAAATGTCACCTCTTCTAATTAGACTCATGCTTTCTTCCAGAAATGGACGTCTTTTTCACATATCTGCCCTACTATTTCACAAACACCCTACAATATAGTTATTGACAAATTTAATAATCGGCACATGATGTGCTGGTACTGAAAATTAAGTTCTCGGGATGATGTATATTATGTCATGCTGTGCCATGTTGTGTATGACTTTTAAAAATATTATGTAATAAACCAATGCAACGATACTGCACGTTCATTAGAGTTCATAGTGTATGAGGAGGGCTGGATTACACACTAGCCTACTTAGGCTATAGTCTAAGGTCTTGCATTTAATGGGTACCTCGTGCTTTAAACCAAAATAATAACCTTTCTATATGCTAAGTACCGCAACGAGGAGACAACCTCGGTACCATCTACACTACAGTAACCCAGTCGTCTTGATCGATGTATATTTGCAGTCCAAGAAAAGAATTAAAATGTTGCCACTGTAATGACTGGCTCGGTAACCGAACCAGTCATTGCAGTCGTAAATTAAAAAAAAAGTATTCTTCTCTTGGCCTGCAAATGGGCATTGACTATGCATAGACGTGGATCTTATTGCCCCTTTAATACCGCTTTGTTGGTCAAACCGGCGAAAAAGAATTCTACAGCGGTGCTGAGGAATGTCCATTTGCAGGACGACAGAATGGTATTTTTGTAAATTTCACTGGTACATTAAATAAATTGTCTTAAGAAATTACCATTCTCTTGAAAAATCTTGACCAATTAATAATTTATAATATTATGCCAAATAGGCCCCAGATTGCATTTCACAGCATCTAGATTTCATAATCGAACACTTAAAGGCCCCAGCCTATGGTCTCGTACAAGCTTAAGCCGGCACAGTGTATGGGTAATGGCCACATCTTTTGAGCGGTAGCCTACTTAGCCTTATAAGCAGTGTTTTCAGAGCCCGATGTCTCTCAGAAATATCAAAATTAATGAAAGTAGTTATGGTCATGTAAACCACCTGGCTTTGAAAACAACTTTGAAAATATTTAACAAAACTGAATGCAACGGCCTTTCCATACATACCAAACTCAATATGGGTAGATGGCGAATGCGGTTTTGAGATGACTAGTGTGGTACGGCAAGAAATTGAGGCGAACATTATAATGTAATAGTTAAAAGAACTGATTATCAGCATTGATTCAATAGACAACATTAGGCAAGGCTATGGCTGGTAATGTGGATGATAGGTAAATTGATCGCTATCTAAACATGTTACTGTTTCGCTTCTAGGCGTTATGAAATCAGATTATCCAATTTGGAATTACAACAGTTGCAACGTCGCTTTTCAGAATTGTGAGAATTTGCCGCGACGTAGCTACAAACCAATACGACAGTGCCTGCAAGATTAGTCAGACGTGTGTGTTTGCTAACTTTGATAGCAGCATGCTAGCGGTATGGTAAACGGCAATGAGAATATGAGAATAGCGCTGTGAAACAGAATGCACTTAAAAGGATATAAGAGCTGAGGGTAACATTAGGAAGATGAAACACAGACGATTTCATACACATGACGAATATCATATCAAAATCTTTTTTAATACGTAGGATATTTTGGAGATTTCCTAGTCTCGCCAGCACCAGCCAAACACCAACCCCCTCTCGATGGCCTTGACCTTTTGATCCAAAATTAGGACGCCCCCCCCCCCACCTTCCCATAAGGGGACCGACAATCCTATCCCGCCTCCCTTCATAATAACACATACTTACTGATCCATTCTTTAATCCTGACATCGTAAACAGTTGCAAAGTATGGCTCTTCCGTTTACCATCGGCTCCAAACGTCAGTTTTCCCGTGCACCCATTTAGGGAGATCTAGAAGAAAATTCCGTTGCTTTAATATTATCAGAATATCAGATGTTAGATTAGCTGCAACATATACTAAAACCTCAACCAGGGTTTTCATGATCCAATGCAAATTTATGGACCATTTGAACTAGTAATAATGTATGTCCACAAGAAATTATAGCGGTCCCCGTTAGCATGTTAATCTCTTCATCTTTTCGAAATTACAAAATAATGTGTTCCAACAGCTGATATATTTCTAAAATTAACACGCATGTAAGCTGCTGCTGAATAGATAGTGTTCGATCAAATCAATATCAAATCATTGGACCTTTCCAATTTCAGCCATACCCCGCCCATCTCTAGTTAAGCTCCGCCCATACCCCACTCGTGTTGGGATCGATCGATCCTTGAACCCACTGACTATCAATTTCCAGAAACTATACATGTAAGCTGTTAAATATTTTGAAACTAATTTGACTGGGCGCTGTTGCTGCCTAAGGCAGAATATTTATTAAATGGTAAAGACATACAGTTCGTACAACATGTCGGACTGTTAAGCGCTAAAGACGGACTATATCGAGCCATTCAAGACGTCACGATTACGACTTCATCACACACGCCACGTAGTTGATTATGACGTCATATGATGGGTGGGTGAACATGGAAAGGTCCATTAGCGCTTTATCTTTAGTTGTGAATCGCAACTACTTGAAAGGTCGACCTGTCGGTCTATCAGTTCGCATGTCTGTCATCTGCCAAATCTATCTCAATCTGAAGCTTGTCTGCATTGGGAGAAATATTCAAGACTTATGCAATTGGAATCTATCGTAGACTGCGTATTGGTTTAGCTTGATAAACTCACGTAAGCATACACAATTCCTAATCAGTAATAAGAACAAGTTTATTTTAAATACTGTAATTCTGCGTGATCTTTCAAAAAAATGGAAGCTGGTAACTGTACAACCAAACGAGTCAGCTGGCACTAAAAGGATCGGTAACGTATCTTCTTATATGTTCATTGACTGGTCTGATCAACATTGACTCAAGTTGGTGCAGTTGAACATATGGCGTGCCATACGGTGTAGGCTATTTAATAGGCCTATTAGCCCTGAGCTTGTATTTTCTGCTAAATCCAGAAGAGAATTGGAATCTCGGATCAGTTGAAGATGTTTTAAAAGACACGAGATCATACGATTAATTCGAAGTGAACGTTGGTCAAATTTGGAGGCAACACAATTAACACACATGTCGCAGACATAGTTCAACGTTTCAGTTCTGAAATCTGCCATAAATTTCTTATGCGGCATAATGGGATACTAAATGAGAATTTCTCAAAAACCATTAGTTGTGTCTAGAATAAAAACAGGAGGAAGTCTCCGTTTGTAATACGAGGTTGGAGTTGATCGAATAGAAGACTGTACACCCTATATTATATATAATGCTGTTATGAAAGTACTACTACGAAATAAAACCAAGAAAAAGAAACAGCTTACTTGTATGATTGTTTTTATACCACATTGCCATACTATAGCTGGTGCCTCTATGACTGACTGCATATACTGAGGCAGATGCGCTAAGTTTTTTCTGATTGGTTGAAAAGTAAATCATGACCGCCATCATAGGCTGTAGAAATGTATAAACATTTACCTACTAAAGCCTGAATATCTTTCATTGTCGGCATGATAATGTCGCGCGGATCGACCGGTCAGGTACGAACCATCCCAGCCCGTCTGGGTACAGAACGGCAGGACCGGATACGTTCCAAGCACGCCCCACTGGGTAGGAGAGTTTGCGTATATAGAGCCATATAATGGAGGTTCGTAAAAGTCCGCGACATCGCATAGCGCGCATGCGCGGGCGTCAGAGATTGCTTGCCAACACACGATACCGTTGGAGAGAAAAGCATCATATTTTGTACCGAGTTGGTATCTGTAATTCCATTAATTTATACTCTCCTCGTCGTTCCTGGTATCGAGCATGACCAGAATGAAACGAGGATTCCAAATCTTTTTACCATTTTAAAATCGGTCTAGAAATGGCCGAGTTATCCTTAATTGAACCAGCAAATTCCTTTCAAAATATAGGCTTAGCGCATGCATATACTTAGTGCATGGGTACGATAGCGCATCACGTGATCGCTTCCCTCCCCTATAGCCCGCACGCTGATCGTCTGTGGCAGCCGTGACGTCACGAGTAGTATAAAAGGGGCTGGAAAATCAGAATCGAAAGCAGTCGGGAGAAAAAAGATGGTGACGAGTTACCTGGTCTGAGATAAGAAAGTCATGGGTAAAAGCTTACCGTATGGCAGGCTCCGTATAGCCTACTGCAGTGCCTATCGGTTTTGAGCATTCGTCTCTGGGGTACTAGTCACCACATCCGCATCGCAAGTTTTTATACGGTCCCTGAAAGATATCACCCGGGAGCAATCACGAAATTTAAGTAAGGCAACCAAAGCTACCAACTGCAGAGGGACATTCGTGCGGACAGCCTTGTTGGCCCCGATGTAAGCTCGTCTAGTATATAGGGCGAGTGATGTGTTTGATTGATACCTCGCCAGATCTGCAATACCACGCCGACCATTGGTAGTTTCCAAATCCGCACATGTTTTGTGTTCAACTTCAGACATTTCAACCGCAGTCAGGGAACATTGCCCGATGCTTCGCACGAGCTATGCGATGCATCTTGTCTCGTGATCCGCTAGAATGCATCCACATTTATTAACTTTCAACTGTAGCCCTTCATAGCCACAGGGCAGCTTTCAACTTCCGCACCAGTACGGAACTTTCCAAACACCGTTTAAATGCGACTAACTACTAGCCATCCTCAACCGCAAACGGTCTTCTTCATCGTTCCTGAGAATGAGCTGCATCAGACAGTTCGTCTGCAGCTTTTCTTAGCAGCTGACTTCCGCGTCGTGCCATCTTGCGTTCCAAATGTGTGATGCTTCAACTACTGTGACTCCAGAACTTTTTCCATTCCAATGACTAATAGGTACTCCATTATTATATTATTATTATTATTATTATTATTATTATTATTATTATTATTATTATTATTATTATTATTATTATTATTATTATTATTATTATTATTATTATTATATTCATGTATTACTTTTCTGTAACAGGTACTGATGACTGACAGGTACGTTCCGATCGTTTAAGACCGCATTTGTATAGTTTATTCTTTAAATGTATATATTATTCTTATTTTGTGCCAATAAGCACTGTCAAGGTCGTGTGACCTTCTATTTTACTGTACTGTGATAAATGGTTATATGGCAGTAGCCATCCTAGTTAATATGTTTTACTTATTTTATATAAAAACATTAGAACCGCAGTTCGCTAGGCTACACAATACAGCAACAACAACCGCACCACCTTGTTCCCCAACAGCATCAATTTTTCACTGAGGTCGCTGTTCATGTTCTCATTGTGCGAACATGACATGCGGCCGACTAAACCTGGACTATTTCGGTTCAATAAGATAGGTGTATAGTAGTAGGGACGATTACTCTGTCGGAGACATTTTGTGTAAGTCGCTTTTCCGGGAGTAGCGGATATGTAACACCGCATACCAGCTAGATTGTATAAATTGGGCATATACTTTAAGGCCTCCTGTTCTTACGAATATAAGTGTGATTGGCTCTGTCTACCCTCCTCCAGCCTCCGGACTTATTAATTGTTTGGCCCTCCCTCCGTCACGGTGTTTAGCGCTGACATTGAAACTATTGGCGTTTCAGAGCGGTTAGAAACAAAGTGATGATGACCACACACATCTCCACCATAAACTTATATGTGCTTTTCAATGCTTATGTAATGTGACTTGTCTCTGTGCAGTTATATGTGGTCGTGATGCGGTGGTGACTGGATCGTCATATGATTCTGAAGCTGCCACCGCATGGCCTTTCCGCACGCTGTTTAACTGAGGGGGATGCTCCGTAAGGGTGGCCATACGGTCACCGAGCATTCTCGCCTATCAGGCTTATGTGTTAAAGATAGTTAGAACACACAGCCATTTGTGGCTTAACCTTGATCTGGTCCCAAAAACTAAATGTTAGGATAGGATCTAGCAGAAGAACCGCATAAATAAAGCGGCAACGACTAAGTCGGTAACTTTTGGACTTATATAAGATCCCGGTGTTGAATTCTGAGGAAATCATCCACCTTATCTTCATGTAATACAGCGTGCATCAGATTAAACTTTTAATTTCACTAGGTTGACTCTTTTGCATAGCATAGTTTGAACAAGAGAGTGGCCCTTTTTGCCATCTCATTTCCTCCGCTTCGGCGTTGTAGGCATTTTCCTGTGACGGAGGCCCGCACCTCGCAACAAATAATGTTTGTGTTAGGGGTTAATTTAGTATATATTAAACTTGCTAAGTAACCGCGTTAGGACCCTCCTTAGCGGGGATGCCTAACGGATTATGATCTATGAAGTACCTCTGGCCAGGACCATGATAACGAGTCATCAACTTGGCCCTATGTACTTGACTTCTCTCTAGCAACAGCAAACGAGTACCATTGTTTGTCTGCTGCGTATAATTATTGTCTGTATTTAATTATATCCCAGCTCTAAATAGAAAGAGGGGACCGTCACACCGCTGACACCAACAGCGAGGATGAGACCATGAGGTTCAACTTCCGCAGTGATGGTCGCACGGCCCCACTGGAATGTGAACGTTCCACCGGCTCTAGAAGTCTGCCTTTGTATAATCCGGCTGAGCGCAACCCCGGATCCGCAACTCAGAGATCCACGCTAACCAACAGCCTTGCCCCAACCTACCGCGAGTATCCGGCGGACCAGAGGGAACGCCCGGAGGCTACAATAAACAGCTAAAATGTCAGGCATAGATTACGAGTGACAAATTCTACAGTGCTGTAACTTCGCATTTTGAGGTGCATGCAATCAGGGTATGGTAAAAATTAAAACCGTGTCCTCGTTGAGGTTAGACTGCCCGTATTTTAATATGGCATATAATAGATCGGTACACATACTTGCATTATTATAAAATAATAGTCATTGAATGAAGCTGCTATTTATCAACATTCAAAGTAACAATGATTCTGGAATTGCATTTGTTATATGCCTTGATATAAGATAAAAATCAACAAATTATGGATTTATAAATATTCAAGGCACTGATATATTTTCCAAGCAGCAAAGATTGGCATGTCCATGCGAGAATCTGACTTTTGATATCCAAATGTCCTGAATGATTTTCAAGTGCATTAGTATCAGGGCACTCAATAAGGTACAGCACTGTTCTACCGCCTGAATGGTTAGTATACGATATGGTGAGATTTCCTTAAAACAATAGTCTGTGTATGCACAAAGAAAATAACTATTGGTGACAGAAGAACAAAACATAGCCCATGTGACAAATATGTAGAATGAAGCGTTATATTAAAACATACATAATGTACGCATATTTTATTTGGCTGGACCTGCAGCACGCCCGTAATTAAAGGGAAATGTCGTGTCTGTAATTCATCAAGAAACGCTGCTGGAAAGCCTATCCAAGCTCACACATTGCGGCTGCACGTGTACCGATACTGTCCAGCATGATGGTTGGAGACAGTGAAATGGGACTAGCTTGTATATAGATCTGTAATGATTCGTGTGTGTTTGCGTGTGAGTCTATTTGTGCACGTGTTTGCGTGCATGTGCGCGTATGTGCGTATATGCAAGCGCGTGCGTATGTGAGCACGTTCATTTGTGCCATGCAAAGACCCACCTTCTCTAGATCTAGTCGGAGGCCAGTGAGTGACGTAGAGCTGACTTGTGAGCCATTTTTCTGCTTGAACAGACGATTAAGCACGCTAACAGAATCGTACGCGAATGCCTCAGCATAACCACTGGGGCACATTGTCGAGTTATTCTGTGTGTTCCTCGGTAGCATTAGACCGGTCAAGTTAGCAAGCGTGTCCATGATGACACTGAAATCCAGGTCTTCCATTTCCTGCGGAGAAACATCAAATGTCTGTCAAAATATGTTTTATGATAAATTAGTTTAAGGATTGATTTAACCTATGGCAGAATAATCATGAACAGTTAAACACCTAGTCTACTTTATATATGCGTGTTATATATATATATATATATATATATATATATATATATATATATATATATATATATATATATATATATATATATATATATATATATATATATATATATATAACACGCATATATATATCTCAGACTGCTAATGAACGCGTGTGTGTACGCTCGCGTACGTGCGTCAGTAATTTTTACAGGTAGTCTACTTTATATATGCGTGTTATATATATATATATATATATATATATATATATATATATATATATATATATATATATATATATATATATATATATATATATATATATATATATATATATATATATATATATATATATATATATATATATATATATATAACACGCATATATAAAGTAGACTACCTGTAAAAATTACTGACGCACGTACGCGAGCGTACACACACGCGTTCATTAGCAGTCTGAGATATATACACTTGCGCTATGGAACATTTATACAGTAACATTTAGAGACTCACAAGGTTGACAACTAGCCATTGGTAGTTGCTTGACATCATGCTCAGATACAGCGCCTGTGAAAAGACAGACATTTATTAGATTAACCTTTATTACCACTCTGGCGTCAAAATATTAAATATTAAATTTTCTAAATAAATTAAAAGATGAGCTGGTGTACATTTTTCAACAAATTTGGTTGGAGATGGTGCTGTCCGGCAAAATTGTTGAAAAATGTACACGAGGTTATGTGATATTGACACAGTGAAATATGGAATATTCACATCAGTGTGCTAGCGGTTAAAGGATAACTAACCTCATCTCTCAATAGCTATTAAGGTGATCTAATATGCCACTCATAAACTATGCAAGTAATTATAAGCTTTTTATCTTACCGTTAAAGAAAGCTGTTCAGGCTGTAGAAGCTAAATGTTGGTACATTCCTACACGGTATGATGGCTGTCATGATTTAGTTTTCAACCAATCAGAAAAATCCTAGCGTGTCTGCCTAGGTATATACGCTCGGGCATAGAGGCGCCAGCTAGAGCTGGTCAATGTTGTATAAAAGCAATTATACAGGTAAACTGTTGAATATTTTAAAACTAATTTGACTGGAAGCTGTTGCTGCCATAGGGAGCAACGACTTCCAGTCGAATTAGTTTCAAAATATTCGACGGGATAATGATTACATAATAAAGGATGTATTGCATTGGCACTTGCATGACATCACACACTATCGTTTGAGGAGACAAAATGGTGGCGCGCACTGTTCAAAATTCACGCGATACTACAAAGCAGATAATTGTGATACAAATATGGGAATATGACAGAATATAAATGATATCGAATCTATAAACCGTAATCTAGCGGTACAATACAACATATGAGATGAGATTAGCATCGCTTTAACAGTTTGAACCCGAAGTGCCAAACTCGAAAGCCCAATAACAATTTGATAATTTGACGAAATTTTCGTACCGTAATTAGTGTACATGGTAGTTATGGATCACATATACATTATATATTGATTAGTGTCCAATGAACCTTTCCAAGTTTATCCATCCATCATATGAGGTCATATGACATCATAATTGACTAAGTGAGCTTAACTAGAGATGGGCGGGGCATAGCAAAAACTGGATAGGTCCATTGTAACGCAAAATCTTTAATTATTAGTTCTACTACCTGCTCCAGAAGATCGGGGGTGGCACTGGCTGTACAGACCATAATGAATTTAATAAAGCCTTTAGCTCTGGCCGTCTTAAGAAAATTTCTGATTTCACCATGTGTCACATTGATCAGGTTATAGGCCTGGATGTCCAACATCTGCATCAACATCAACTTCTCAAATATAAATGCACCTGGTAGGAAGGAAGTATAGAGACAAGTGTGGGAATATACAATGAAATTTTCTCCTGTTAGACTATTTACTTTTGGAGTCAAAATAAGGTGGTTACTTAAGACAGGTGATTTCATAAAGCATCAACACCCTTTCATGTGTGTACGTTGCGGCACGCTTGCTCGTTCGTATGTAGTTTTTAATTATTGTCAAGCATTAGTTTTATTAACCCTGTCATTGACGACGCGCTGGTACTAGGGTATAGCTCGGTCGGAATATAATGTTATACCTTTTCAGTTTTCGACCCGAGCGGCGTTCGAACCAGGAAATTCTGCGACACATTCAGCCTAGCGGTTGGGAGGCGAGTAGCCTAACACTAAGCCAGCATCTAGAGGACAGAATCCTCTTTCACCGGTCGAGATTTCAACTACCCGTCTCACAGTCAAACGAATTGACTGGAACTGATGTTGTACACTCCAGATATTTTACTTTTTATGTTTGCTATGATCCCTCCTCCTTCGTTCATTCGTTCGTTCTTTCCTTCCTTTGTTCCTTCCATCGTTCCTTGTTCGTTTATTCATTCTTTCATTTAGTCGTTCGTTCGTTCATGAGTGCATGCTTGTAGCGTGTGTGTAGGATGTATGTAGGATGTGAGTGGCGCGGTATGTGTCTGTTTTGTGTATGGTGTGCGGGGTAAGTGCGTCGGGTGTGCGCATATGTATGGGTTACAACATGTGCATACCGCTCACGACGCCCCTGTAATCTGCAAGCGTTTAACAAAAGAAGTACATACAACTCATTAACTTGGTCTGAAGAGCTGACTTCAAATAAGTATTACACAGTAGTCTTGCTAACATACTGGACAAACGTTTACCTTCCTCTTTATCATAGAAGACTCCAATTCTGTCCCACTCGAAGTAGGTCACGAGGTCAAGAACCGCTTGCTCAAAGATCGATAAACCAGGATAGATTTGGGCTACCACTGACGGCGCATCCGCTTCAATAGGAACGCGTGAAGTGACCATATACGGAAGATGTAGCTGTTCTGCTACTATGGCGATCGGTTGGTTGTATGGTCCAATCACGGCTGAGATGTTTGATGACGTCATCATCTGATAAACTAGGAAAAAAATGTATGTGTGTGTATATTAATGTCATTGACAATGTAACACAATCAACCATGCTTGAGCGACAACTTACGAGAAAATGATAGAAAATACCGTAAGCTGTTTTTACCTGGCACATGCGGATAACCTGAAAGCGGTATGCGGTATTGATGTTTTATCTCTCTAACCTATTTCTCTTCGTGCGTTTATACGTACACGGTATGCGGTATGCGGAATGCGGAATAGCGATCGTTATATGGAGCGATCACCAACGTATGGGAAAATACCATTGCGGTATAGAACATGTGTGACATAAAAAGGGTTTTTTCTCAGATGTCGTTGGGAATTATCATTTTATTTAATTTTAATATAATCTTAGTTTAATCTAAGATTATTATTGTCGTTAGCATTGCTAAGGAATTCCCTATTTAGATGCCGGATGCACGTAGCTAACGCCTGGCGCATTCGTTCTACAGATTAACACATAGATTAATGATTAATAATAAAATCAGGTGTCGTTAATGGCTGTGGCAGAAATTGTAAAATTAAAAATAATATTGCTAGTTAATGGCATATTAGCCACGGCTGTGAACATGACATATTAGAAGGATTTGGTAATTTGTAAATATTTTAACAATATAATATATATATATATATATATATATACATATATATATATATATATATATATATATATATATATATATATATATATATATATATATATATATATATATATATATATATATATATATATATATATATATATATATATATATATATATATATATATATATATATATGGACATGCACATGGACATGCATCATTGAGCGCGTAAAAACACAACCATACACATCACCTCGGCGTCCAAAACAAACATAGTAGGCCTAAGTTTATAGTAGCAATGATTAGAGTAACTATTGAATATCCCAATATTTAGGGCGGAAGTTTCTTTTTTTGATATATATACTAGTCAAAAAAAAAGAAACTTCCGCCCCAAATATTTTATATAAATATAAATATATATATATATATATTTCAATCTGCTGGACTAAAAATAGACTACTGCTGCTGTCGCTACGGGGTGCGTGGGTTGGGGGGGGGGCAGTATTGGTCACATGAGCACTATGCAGTCAAGGTGTCACGTGGAAAGGTTTGGAGGAAGAAAATACTAGCAAAATGAGTAGAACTCTTCCAGGAACACCAATTTATTGACGACACCGGGTACCAGCGTCACACTGATGCCCAGAAAATGGACCTTTCCACTGTATCCATCCATCATATGACGTCATAATCAACTATGTGACGTGTATAATGACATCACAATCAATGCCGTCATTATGGCGTCATGAATGACGTAGCTAAGTACGTCACGAACGCGTAGTTGAAGACGGACTATGCGTTGTTGTACGAATTGTATGTCTTTACTATTTAATAACTATTCTGTTGAATATTTTGATAGGCAGCAACAGAACCCAGTCAAATTAGTTACAAAATATTCAACAACTTGTCTGTATAGGTTTCAGAAAATGTATAGTCAGGGCATTCCGGGATCGATCAGTCCCAAGACGACGAAGGGTGGCTTAGCTAGTGATGGGTCGGGTATAGCTAAAACTGGAATGTCCCATCAACAATGTATTGGACAGTGTATCAAAAACATTGAGCATTCCAGGAGTACGCTTAATCTTTATTGCATTAGATCACTCTCATTATCGCCCGAGATTAAAGTCCAATTATAATCTAACCCAGAAACATATATCCTTTCCGAATTTAGTTCTACCTTCTACCGACTGAACAATAACAATCAGAGATTGAAGATCTTTCCATCCCCGTTTTATTATACTCTAAAAAGTCTCAGGATTGTTCGGATTTTCTGGATTTTTAAATTTTTTCGGATGTGTCTGGATCTTTTTGGAAGTACGTTCAAAGTCCTTCATTGTGTGAAACTTTGAGCCAAATCAGATCGGTAGTTTTTAGATATAGCTCCGATCACGCATGGACGCACGCACGCATGCACGAACGCACATATGCTCACACGCGCACACATGCACGCATGGTCTATGCGCACAAACGGACAGGGAGACAGGCGCACAAGCAGGAACTAAGGCAGGGTGGCAAGTAGGCGTGTAGGTGGGCATGCATGCCGGCTACTACTACTACTACTACTACTACTACTACTACTACTACTACTACTACTACTACTACTACTACTGCTGCTGCTGCTGCCACTAAAATGCATCTATGATACCGCAAGAATGCCGTATGCAGGTAAATAGTGAACCTGGTATTCTTAACGCAATCGGTTTACCGTATTTCATCCTCCGCATTCCGCTATCTGCATACCGTGTTTAGATAAATGCGGCTTTATTGAAGCCCACGGGTTAATAAAACCTCTTATTCTGCTGTACTAAAAGTGCATTACGTCATGGCGATTGAACTTGAACCATTTAATGGTAAATCTTTGTAAAAAGTAAAGGCTTTGCCTTGTAATTTGCAGGACTAGAGAAAACTATTTTTTCTAATTTATCACTGGTACGACTGATACTGTTACCGTAAAACAATTTACAGTAGGTCCTAAAATAAAAAATAGTCTTCAGTTGGCTTGCAAATAGGCATTCCTCAAGACAACTGAAATGCCGGTTTTGGCCGGTTTCACCATTTTTAGCCATATTTCGCCCATCTCAAGTTAACCCCCACCCACACTAGGTGTGTGCTGAGATCGATCGATTCCCAAACTCTCTGACTATCAATTTCCAGAAAACTATACAGATAAGCTGTTACATTACACTCAGTCAAATTAGTTTCAAAATATCGAACGGGATGTGTATAAAATGGTAAAGACATACAATTCGTACAACGTGTCGGACTATTAAGCGTTAAAGACGGACAAAATCACGTCATCCATGCCATAATTAATTATGACTTTATCGAACAAGTTGCTTAGTTGATTATGACGTTAGTAAATACGACAAATCTATACTAAGTCCAGAGTTATAATCTATTAACAATTGGGTTGTATGTCTCGGTTGTTTTGTGGCTTTATATATGCGTATGGTGTTCTTTATGCAAATGTATGCCTTGTATTTGGTGGACGACTAAGCGCATCACATCAATAAGTAATCGTCCAAACTGCCATCGGCACTTTTACCTACGTAACAGAAAAACCCGAACAAAATAGCATCGTGTTAGGGACTTATATTAATTATTAGGAGCATTGATATGTCGGCCCACGCCATAATAGCAAACAGTATGCGCGAGATTTCGTGCCAGAAATCTGTACAATCAAAAATTATTCCATCCGCATCGTTGTGCAAATTTGTTCTCGTTAATGACCACTATTTGCGACGTATTTCGAGTACATCTATACGGTGTAAATCTAACCTACTTATATGGATAGCAATGCTTCGGCATATCGTGGTATTCCGGAGGGTATTAACTTTAATGTGACCGTCATCCCTAAACTCGTTACTTCCACGTCAATAGCTGGCTGTTTATTCAGTTTATTGACACCATTACTGATGCGCGCTAACAAACGGTATCCAATTCACTTTTCCAGTTTATCCATCGATCATCTGACATGATATGGCGTCGTGATTAATTAAGTGACGTGTATGATGACGTCATAATCATTACGTCATTAATGATTCGATATTGTCCGTCTTTAACTCTTAATAGTCCATCACGTTGTACGAATTGTATGTCTTTACTATTTAATAAACATTCTGTCGAATATTTTGAAACTAATTTGACTGGGCGCTGTTGCTGCCATTAAAATTAGTTTCAAAATATTCAATAGCTTACATGGATAATTTTCTGGAAATTGATAGTCTGGGAGTTCAGAGATCGCCTGATCCCTTGGAACAGGAGCGAGGTGTTGGTGGGGCTTAGATAAAGATGGGCGGGACATAACTAAAAATGGAAAGTTCAATTACGGATAATCATAGAAAAGATACAGCGACAGCTGCTTTCTGCAAAACACTACCAAATATAGTCACTAACTCGTATAAGCCATACGCATACATATAAATTCACGCATATACATACGTGGTCTATACGTCTGTTCGTCAGTTCTAATCTCTAGATCGTCAACATTGAGCGTCAGCAACCGAATGGTTACGCGTGGCAACGATGAATTTCAGACACGAAATTTGATAAATTTCAGCAATTAGATTTTAAAACATTTGCTTAGAAATCACACTTATCTTCAGAATAGGTATCAACATATAATGTTGTTTATCACTCAGAAGTCAGAACACGAGAAATAATCAATTGTTTTAGGAAAATCCTAGGTCCTTGCCTTTGAGCTTAGAACCAAGATGACGCAAAATGACGGTTCTACCAGTATATTGTAACTCCAAAAGCTGGGGTCTTTACATCTAACTGTTTTAGTGAATTTGCATTGTTAATACATTTTTACCATTACGATTATTACTTTATTTCTTTAGAGAGATATGGTTTGTTCTCGGAACTAATACTATTATTATCTGTACGTTATTCTTACCGGCGTACATTGTTTTATCGTTCTATGTTCCCGGAGTATATTAATTGGCTCGTCAATTATGGCATATAGATTCGGGCTACCACGACATTGAATTTCAAGTTGAATACATTTTGAATTTGAGTTTTACGCTTGGTTGATGTCTAATGGTTATATATGTGGCCATGAGATGACGTCATTGCATAAATCTGCTAAGCGTGCTACGAGGTGACCTCAAGAAATCTGGACTCGGTACACTCAAGTCAACAATGGACCTGAGGAAGCTAAGGATTTCGGCTGAGGACAAGACACAGTGGGCAAAAGTGAAGAAGGACTGATTGCAGCTGTAGGATGTTTCTACAACTACAGCCGCAGAATATAGTAATCATACATATGTTAATATGTGTGGTATAATGCCCATTCATGTAGTTCCTTCTATAATACATTGATGCTCTACATACATATTCATTATTGAAAACAACGTGAACAGTTCTAGCTATATTCCGTCTTCAGCCATCGTCCAAAATTTATTTGCGTTTAATACTGTTTAATGTGAACAGGAACATGTACTACGGGTTCGGTTTGTCCGTAAAAAGTAGGAAGCGCAAAGAATTATGGGAAGTTGCCAGAAGACAGAATTTTCAAATATTATAAATATAATTCGGAAGATGTTTACCGGACACGATATCGTCATATCCGTGTTTAAAGCCGTTGTGAAGACGGACCACTTCAAAATGGTTTTCTTCCAGCGTCAGAACCGCATCAATGGCAGCCAAAATTCCAGGATCCGTATCGCTCTCTGCGACATATCCTGAAAATATTGTAAACGATTTAATCACATCATGAGATATTAGATTCTATTTCGCCTATATCAGAAACATAGTCTGGGAGCCAGTGTCTGAGAATGGCCTAAAAGTCGAAGTCGTTGCACCTCAGTCCAAAATTATTTTCTTGATACCAGCTGAACGATACACTACTTGATCAGCTTTCAGCTTTGAGACGAGGTGTCACTTTCTATATATATGACTAAAGCAGACAGCTGCCATTTAGTATTGGTATGAGAAAATCGTAATTTTCATTTTATAATTCATGAATCCATTTCCTCGGTCAGTTATACGACGTCATGATCAAATAAGTCACGTGTAGGATGACGCCATGCTCATTACGTCACGAATGGCACGATTAAGTCCGTCTTAAACGCCTAATAGTCTGTCAGGTTGTATGAATTGTATGTCTTTACTATTTAATAAAGATACTGTTGAATATTTTAAAACTAATTTGACTGGGCGCTGTTGCTGCCATAGGCAAGCAACGCACCCGGTCAAATTAAATTCAAAATATTCAACAGCTTACCTGTATAGTCGTCTGGAAATGGATAGTCAACGACATGTGGGTGGAGCTTAGCTAGAGATGGGGGGGGGGGGGGGGGGGGGGCGGGGGCATGGCAAAAATTGAAAAGGTCAATTACAACACATGTAGATGAGATGCATGATTACCTTGCTGTTCCATGATATGTACTATTGATTCTATTGCAAAATAATGTTCAAGTGGTTTTTCGATATTATTAATGACCATAGAGACAGATATGAGTCGGATATATAAGATATAATGAGGTCTAATGGCTTTTAGCGAGTTCTACAATGCGCTTTCTTTGAATCCAGTTTATATTATTAATCATCATTGGAGTTTCAGAGTCTGCCGGTCTTATGTACAGCGCTATATACCATTAACCAATCTTCTGTCAACTTAACCCTTTAATGGTCAAACTGACCAAAAAACTACTTTGCAGTGGTCTTCAGACATGGCTATTTGAAAGCCCTAGAGAAGAAGTGTTTTTGAATATTTACCACTAGAATGTCTGGCTCGGTAATCGAGCCAGTTATTCTTGTGGTAAATTTTCAAAAAATACTCTTCTCTCGGCCTGTAGATAGACACTGGCTAAGTAAAAAACTGTAGTTTTTTACCATTACCCCGTTAATGGTCAAGCGGGTCTAAAATTAAAATATCTGGAAAAATATTGACCATCAAAAGCTTTAATTAATATATCAAGTATTATTTTGAACGTATTGAGGCGCTGTTGACAGAAGAGGATTGTGACATGAGTTTCTCCTTCACATACGCAAAGCTGCTGTACAATCACTACCAGCCGCAAATGACTACCTCCATGAGAGCCGGGAGGCACTCGATCCAATCACATTAGCCGTGATCGCATACGACCATAAAATTCCTCCCAGCCATATCCTACGCGTGAATGGATACTTTATTGTGCATCCCTAGAATTGTTTCAAATGAGGCACTGCTAGTTTTCTCTCTTTATGCGTAACCTGAGACCGTCAGCAGTACGAGGCAACTTTTAATTTTTGGACGGCGTGTAGGAGAATTCGCTATCTTAGGTCACTGACACCGTAACCCTGGTATTTCCGGTCATAGACCTGGCACACCATCTATAAAGTTGCACTCAGTGCCGCATGCATGTGAAACTTCGATAGTTGTTCCTACCTCTCGCAAAAGAAGTCACACTGGTAGATTTTGCCGTGCCTGCTTCATGAGCTTAACCTTGCCTACTGAGAACATACCACTAGTGGAGTAAAATCTATTAAGAGCATGTAGTCCTGGTAGTAGTTCACATATTCCTTCCCAAACCTTTCTTGCTAGTTCATACAAAGGTAGAAACATGGGCTTGTCCTTCACACCAGTTTAAACCACAGCTCAATGACTAGTCTTCTGGCTAAATGGGTACACGAGATAGCATCATTTGTGTCAGGGACTAGACTCTATTAAAATTAAGTTTATGTTGACATCCGCAGCATGTAGTCGGATGCGAGTCTCTCATTCCTCATGTGTACTCTATAGATGATTCAGCCAAATCACCCCCCGATTCTGTCACTGCTTTTATTTCTCGTCCATATTTGAATTCTCCAGCTAAGAGTAAAATCTGGCCTGCTTCAAAATCTTTACGGAATTTTCCATACCATGTGTCACACAGGAATGATGTCAACACTGATTTGTTCTTTTGGATGTCCACGAAGGTTTGTCAATCTTTGGGCAATGGGGTCTGCTTTCCGTGAATGCAAATTTCAAGGCTATCGTCTGTTTAGCGGCTTGCATTTTCAAATGCCTTTATTGAATTATCACAGTGATATCTGTCAAATACAACATTAACACGGAAGCACATGTGGCGATGTAGAGGCTCCAAAATCAGAGGAAGTATCTTATCACTTAAATGGGCAAATGCAAATGCCCCTTGATTTTTAAACATTTGGAAAGCTGTGATGGCAGTTTTGTAGTAAACTGACGGACAGCTTCGTGTATTTAATCTGGGGTCCAATTTACCAACATCTGGACACATGTCTGGTCAGGATCATAATCTCTGCTTAAAATGCATATCTCTGTTTCTACGAAAGGCCTAAAATCTCACCATCATAATTGGTTCCATTATAAGTTTGTAAACCCCAATCCGCTAATCACTCTGTTACATCATGAAGACCACTGCATTGATATGTTTTTCCAATGGCAGCAAGGAATGTGAACGCCATGTGGAAACGACCTATCCGCAGTATCACATAGGAAAGTTATGTTGGCCAGTGCCATTGGATTTCCATTCTCTTGTAGTATGGCTCCATTAAATGTAAGGGCAGCATTCCTCTGTCCCAATTCACCTTTCATGACTATCCATTTATCAATCTGACGTCATATGACGCCAATGAATCAGCTGAGTGGCGTGTAGGATGACGTCATAATCATTACGTCAGAAATGATTCTATTTGGCCCGTCTTTAGCTCTTAATAGTCCGACGCGTTGTACGAATTCTAAGCCCCTACTATTTAATAAACAAGTTTTTGAATATTTTGAAACTTACTTGACTGGACGCTATTGCTGCCATAGGCAGCAACAACGCCCAGTCAAATTAGTTCCAAAGTATTCAATAGTTTACCTGTATAGTTTTCTGGAAATTGATAGTCAGAGAGTACAGAGATCGATCGATCACAATACGAGCGAGGTGTGGGTAGAGCTTAGCTAGAGATGGGCGGGGCATAGCTAAAATGGAAAGGTCCATTCTCTAATCATATTTTGTACAATCGCAATCACGCTATAAACAATGGAATGCAACGTTTTTTGAATTTTTTAAGTTGCGAAATTGAAATAGAGGCACGGGCCTCTATTTCAATTTCGCAACTTAAAAAATTATATTAATTTATATGGAATAGAATCATCGTAAGTTAAGATTTATTTCGTTTCATTACATATAAACACATAAGTTAAGCTTATACAATTATACAATTTTAACAATTTTATTGTCAAGCATTCTGGTGTGAATATGCACCTTTAAGCTTCGATACCAACTCGTCGCTAATCCAACTGTGTTTATGAGTATACCTCTTGAGAATGTGTGTATGATACCCGGGCCAATAGCCTTTTCCACTTTATCCATCCATCATATGACGTCATAATCAGCTAGGTGACGTGTAGAATGAAATCACAGTCAATAACGCCATTATGACGTCATGAATGATGTAGATAAGTACTTCACGACCGCATAATTGAAGACGGACTATTCACTGTTGTACGAATTGCATGTCTTTACTATTTAATAAATGTTGAATATTTTGAAACTAACTTGACTGGGCGCTGTTGCTGCCATGGGCAACAACAGCGCCCAGTCAAATTAGTTACACATTATTCAACAGCTTACCTGTATAGTTTTCAGGATATTGATAGTCAGGGCATTCGGGGGATGGATTAATCCCAAACGGCGATGTGTGGGTGGAGATTAGCTAGAGGTGGAGCAGGCATAGCTAAAACTTGAAAAGTCCATTGAGAGAATGTTATAATGGAATATCGCTGTTTCTATAGTGGAAAACATGTGCTGGATCCAGCAGTGTCAAGGGGTGGCTGTGGAGTGAGGTGGGTGGGACCTTTTGGGGGGGGGGGGGGGGGAGGGGCGATGATGAACATCATCGTCACATTCATTTTTTGCTTGAACAAATGTTGGCTATGCAAATAGTCTGATATTGCGAATCTAATATATGATTCCTAAAGGCAAGTAATTAAATATGCGGAAATAGGCCGCGAGGCCATTATTATCAGCTAACCATCTTTTTTACTGGCTACCATTTTTAAAGTCCCTGTAACTTCCTTGTACGTACATGTAGGTAGAAAGTGCCAACTGGACTGGTTGTAATTGAAATAGGCTATATTTCAAATAAGAAATATATGGCTGTAAATGTTACCCGGTGCGGGGGTGGGGATGGGGGTTGGTGGTGGTGGGGAGGGGGGGGGGGAGGGGGGGGGAGGGGGTTACAGGTGCAACGTCATCAAAATTCCACGGTACTGGCTCTCAGACTAATACGAATTTAGATACGATGCATTTCTTATCAATTATGTCGCACGCACGCACATCCATCCATACATCCATCCATCCATCCACCAATCCAAACACCAACACACCCACCATGCGGTCAACCAACCAACCAAACTAACCAAACCGACCACCCATCCATCCACTCACACACCCACCCATCCACATCCCTCCCTCCCTCCCCCTTCACCCCTCCCTCCCTTCAGCCAGCCAGTCAGCCAGCCAGCCAGCCAGCCAGCTACCCACCCACCCACCCAACCACCCACCCACCAACTCACCCACCCACCCACCCACGCACCCACGCATCCACCCATCCACCCATCCACCCTGCCACCCAGCCACCCACCCAGCCACTCACCCACCCATCAATCCACCCATCCGCCCGTCAAACAATCGATCGATCGATCGATCGATTGATCAATCAATCAATTAATCAATCAATCAATCAATCAATCAATCAATCAATCAATCAATCAATCAATCAAGCAATCAATCAGTCAATCAAGCAAACAACCAGCCAGCCAACCAACCAACCAACCAACCTACCAACCAACCAACCAACCAACCAACCAACCAACCAACCAACCAACCCACCCACCCACACACCCACCCACCCACCCACCCACCCACCCACCCACCAACCAACCAACCAACCAACCAACTAGCCAGCCAACCAACCAACCAATCAACATACCAATCAACCAACAAACCAACCAACAACCATCCAACCAATGAACTAACCAACCTACCAACCAGCCAACCAACCATCCAGCCAACCAACCAACCAACCAAAAAACCAACCAACCAACCAACCAACCAACCAACCAACCAACCATTCATCCATCTAACCAACCAACCAACCATCCAATCAATCAAAAAAATGTAGATCGACCGACTGACTGATCAAGCGACCGATCAATCAACCAAGCGATCAACCGACTGAGAGATCAACCAACGAACCGACCGACCAACAAACCACCCAACTACTAGATAAATCAATCAGCCAAAAAGTGAACCAGTATAACTTGACTTATCGCCATGTGCTCTTTGCGATGATATCAACAAGAGGTTACTACGGGACCCCATACGCAATGGCGCACACAAGCTTAGCCTCGATACCTCACCCGCTCACACGCACGCACGCACGCACTGGTAGACAGATACACATTGCCAATCTATATCTAAAAACAAGCGCCTACATGCTAATTGCGGCAGGTACAGAGCATACATTTGCATAGGTGAGCTGAGTGGTGTGAGTCGGTGGATGTTTGCTGTAGTGGTAGTCGTGAAAGTCTAATCAAGGTCCAGCGAGATATATCAATGGATGCAAGTGCGTTGTGTTGAAGAGTATTTGAATGTAGTGGACATATTGCTATGGGAATTTATTGTGGCATATAAAGTGGTTCTTTAACACAAGTGGTATTTAACCTGTAACCTGCCTACGTCACAGGTAGGTTAACGTCATAATCAATTACGTCATGAACGACGTACATAAGTTCGTCATGAACGCTTAATTGATGACGGAATAAGCGTTGTTATACGAAGTGTATGTCTTTACTATTTAAAAAACATTTTGTTGAATATTTTGAAACTAATTTGACTGGGTGCTGTTGCTGCCATAGGCAGCAACTTCACTGGTCAAATTAGCTTCAAAGTATTTAACAGCCTACCTGCATATTTTTCTGCAAATTGAAATTCAGTGAGTGCAGGCATAGATCGATCCCAACACGGGCAAAATGTGGGTGGAGCTTAGCTAGAGATGGGAGGGGCATAACTAAAACCAGATTCCGCCATACGGACGGAATTCCCTTGTAGCCTTACCCTATTATGGTTTGCTTTCTTACCGATAAGTATCGTATCTTCATATGTGACGTTATAGGTATCGTTTCCGCCTCCTCCGTTGTCTAACACCGTCTCTCCTGAGACTAGATGTGCTAAGAAACATAGCGTATTGACAACCAGCACTAACGAAATATCCATGAAAGCACGACCCTCCATCTTAACACGTATGAAATGCACAGGAATTACCAACAAATTAAACCGGATAACAATCCATTCTGGTTTCAGATATTAACCGTAGCATTCTAGTTTACATATTTCTAATTCTGAAACCGGGTTACATTGCTATGTATCTGTCATAAACGCCATCACAGTACGAACACACATTACATAAACAAATCTAGTAATTTTCTGCATGGCAACTAAGCGGCTAATATACCGAATCACATTTCATTCAATATCTGGTTTAACGGATAACAAATAAGCCGGTTTAAGAAAGTACGTGGTACCGGTATTCGATTTATTGTTTTTCGTACGGTCTATCGTGATAATGCTTGCAGCAGATGCCAATATAAACAAATACAGGCTACGTCCCATACAGCGATTTCCAATACGGAGTATCTCCATGCCTCTAGTACTGGGGAATATAGGGTTTTGCTGGATAGTGGCTTCCGCGCGAGGGCGGTACAGAGTCGATAGCCGCGGCTAATGACTGGAATACTCCTCTCATTTGACTAGCGCTATGGTTTGTTTAGCTATTCAAAACCAGCACTATTAGATGATTAATCTGTGTACATAGTACGTGTATGTGGACATCTGCTCGACCATTTCGCAGTGGTGAAATCTTCGTTGGCTGGTGAGTGATGGCTAGCATATGGAATTGCGAATCAATGCCGGATTTATTATTGCGAAAGCGACTGATCGGAAATTAGGGGAAGGCGTCCCTCTCATAGATGGGTGTTCCGGGTGTCGGGTTCCTGGGAAAAATTGAAAATTAGATGATCCGAGAAGTCATTTAATGGCTTCTCAGAGCATGTCAATTCCACTTTTCTCGAGCGAAGAACCCTCTCTTTGAGCATGTGTGTGGGTGCGTGCGTCCGTGTGGGTGGGGTGGGGGGGGGGGGGCACACTACCATTTTCTGCATTCTGAGCTGCCTAATCTACTCAGTCCGAATTTCGGTCCTGTTCCGAATTCCAATCAACACCAATTTAGAGATGAGCGCGCATAGTGACAGACGATCTAACATGTGTGATTATACATGTATGATAATGATAGTATGTCATACATGTTCATCATACACGATCATACAGCCTCGGACATTGTCGGATGATTTTACCAACCAGTGATACCCACAAAATCACGTGATTTAAATTTAGGTATATGATTGGCTGTTTCATCTAACATATTGTACGCTGTCGGACAAAAGTTGGGCATTGTCCGACTTTTTTGCGTTTGTGATTCGACTTGTCGAAAGCTATGACACACGATCAAAATATCGTCCGACTTTGTCGAATCATAAATGTATAATCATACATGTTGGATCGTTTGTCATAGGCTGTGTAAATCTGTTCGACTCAGCAGCAATGCCAGTGCCATTGAAAATGCGACTTAATAAATTTCCAGCAAGAATCTTGATTCCTTCGAAGCATAGGCTAGTTAACTATTGTATGCTATTTTTTTAGTTGTCCAGTTCGTTTGTAATGGATTTTTCCAGTTTTAGATATGCCCCGCTCATCTAAATCTAAGCTCCACCCACACCACGTCCATGTTGGGATCGATCGATCTCTGAATTCCCTGACTATCAATTTCCAGAAAACTATACATTTAAGCTGTTGAATATTTTGAAATTAATTTGACTGGGTGCTATGGTAGCAACAGAGTCTAGTCAAATTAGTTTCAAAATATTCGACAGAATGCTTATTAAATAGTAAAGCCATACAATATTAAGCGTTAAAGACAGACTATATCGAATTATTCACGACATAAAGATTATGACGTCATCATACACGTCACTTAGTTAATTATGGCGTCATATGACGATGGATAAACTGGAAAGGTGAATTGCTCTGTAGTCTGGTAAGGTGGTACTAACTTATTACTTTACTTTTTTTCAAATTTTCGTACGTACATGGACATCATTCCCCCGACTAACCAGATAATGGCGGTGGGGTGGGGTGGGGTTGCGGCGGTCTCCTATTTTGATTTTTGATCATATATTTTCAACCAGACCATTCAGTTTACCGGTACACGCTTTACATTCACTAGCGTAGAAATGTAGTAATGAAGTAGAGTTTCCTAATAATAGCAATAGCTATACCCTGTAAACATTTACGCAGGAACGATATTTTCCCTATGTACGCCCGATATGTCTCGTGAAATCTCAAAATACGCTCAATAACTCGCAATGAACCGTTCCAATTTTGGCCACTCCCAGCGCATCACTAGCTAAAATCCACCCACACTTCGCCTTGTTGGGGATTGATCGATCCTCGAATCACCCGAATGCTCTGACTATCAATTTTCTGAAAACTATGCAGTTATGCCGTTGAATATATTGTAACTAATTTGACTGGGTGCTGTTGCTGCCTATGGTAGCAGCAGCGCTCAGTACAATGGCCTTTTCCGGTTTTAGCCATGCCCCGCCCATCTCTAGCTAAGCTCCACCGACACCTCGCTCGGGTTGGGATCGATCGATTTCTGAACACCCTGACTATCAATTTCCCAAAAACTACACAGTTAAGCTGTTGATTATTTTGAAACTAATTTGACAGGGTGCTGTTGCTGCCTAAGGCAGCAACAGCGCTCAGTCAAATTAGTTTCAAAATATTCAACAGCATGTTTATTAAATAGCAAGGAATTACAAAGATATACAATTCATACAACGTGTCGAACCATTTGAGATTTGGTGACGGTTTATATGGAATCCTTTGTGACGTAATGATTATGACGTCATCATACACGCGCTGAGCTGATTATGACGTCATACGAGGGCTGATGATGGATGGATACTCTGGAAAGGTGAAATCGTATAACGTCTTCAACAATGAGTTCGTGACGTATTTATCTGCATCATTCATGACGTCATAATGACGTCATTGATTGTGATGTCATTCTATACGTTACATAGTTGATTATGACGTCATACGATGGCTGGAAAAACCCATTACATATAGTTCTTCATTGTGAATAGCCTACGTCAAATGTTAGCTTACGTCACATTCAAAGGGACTTGGCTCCATCACGAAAGTCGAAAAGTTCTTCACCAAGGCAATTGTATGTATATGTCTTTGATGAATTTACAGTTTAATAAACATTCTGTTGACTATTTTGAAACTAGTTTGACTGAGAGTTGTTGCTGCCACCAGTCAAATTAGTTTACCTATGGCAGCAACAGCTGTTTCAATTAGTTTCAGAATATCAGGGAACTAACATATGCTCCTGAATGAAAGCTTTATATAATAATAAATTAATAGTCCTATAGCCCCAGTAAAAACAGAAAAAAATCAGAATAATTAGAAAAAACAAGCTAAATACCATGTATGTCACTCTGGCGTGAACCAATTAGTGACACAGCTGGACGTATGCGCTCTGGTGTACGCGAAGTCACTAATTGGCTCCAAGTTAAGCGCTCCTAGATTTGGTAAATGCTTTTTCTCATATATTCCCGATTCATTTCTATTTTTACCGATGGTAATTTATTTAATATTGTATGAAATTACCAATAAACATCATTTGTTCTTTTCCCTTCATTTAATCAGAATCTAAATTAATTTATAAATCCATCAAGGACATGCAATTCGTATACTTTAGTGACAAAAATTCGAGACAGAGTTACGTAATTTTGATTGTGCCGTGAGCTAACTTGTTAGGTAGGCTTAATTGATTATATTATGACGGCAGATCGGATCCATCCACTGATTCATAGCTGACGTTGTTGGTTAATGCCTGCAACTTTGTATAAATAATGTGACTTCTATCAAACCTACAGAAAATGGAGGTGGCGGCTTGGTGTAATGGCTAGCACTCAGGACTACTTAAAAGGAGAACCTGGTTCACGCCTGACCTGTGCCCGGTGTACTATCTCGCCGTCGGTGGAAACATAGTCAATCTCCTTCACTAATTGCCTCTCTCCACTCATGAGTATAAATGGTACCAGTGTAAAAACTGGAAATGCCACCAATAATAGACTGAAATAAAATCAGTCTAGATATGGAGTGAATGGGACCTAGAATCAGGGGCTCGATGGACGCCAATCAAACCAATAACTTTTAGGCTTAGACAAGCACTCCCTACGTCATAAAGATATGCGTCGTGTGATTTTAACCGCTACATTATCTATCTGTGGTGTATCGTCTTAAAGTGAGGCTAATCGCATCTCAACTGTTTTATTGTACTGATAGATTATGGTTTATAGCCTCCATCGTATTAATATCAAATGTCAAATTTCCTTATATATATCATAATTATCTACTTGGTAATATCGTAAATAGTGAACGGTGATCGTCACTATTTTGTCTCCCCAAGCGACAGTGTGAGATGTCATGTAAATGCCAACGTATTACCTTCCTTCCTTCCTTATTATGTAATACTCATCCTGTTGAATATTTTGAAATTAATTTGTCTGTAAGTTGTTGCCGCATATGGCAGCTACAACCTCTAGTCAAATTAGTTTCAAAATATTCAACAGTTTACCTGTATGGTTGCTTTTATACCACATTGCCAAAACATAGATGGCACCTCTATGACTGAGCGAATATGCCATCAGCAAAATCTGTTAAAGGGATGCTAATCTAATCTCAAATGTTGTATTGTACCGATAGCTTATGGTTTATAGACTCCATATCATTCCGGTATCTGTATCACAATTATCTGCTTTGTAATATCGCGTAAATCTTGAACAGTGATCTCCGCCATTTTGTCTCCTAAACTGATAGTGTGTGATGCCATGTAAGTGTCAATGCATTACATTCTTCATTATGTAATAGTCATTCCGTTGAATATTTTGAAACTAATTTGACTGGAACTTGTTGGCAGCAGGAACTTCCAGTCAAATTAGTTTCAAAATAGTCAACAGTTTACCTGTATGGTTGCTTTTATACCACATAGCCAAAGCATAGATGGCACCTCTATGATTGAGCAAATATGCCGAGGCGTACATACTTTTTTCTGATTGGTTGAAAAGTAAATCATGGCAGCCATCATAGGCTTTAGAAATGTATCAATATTTAGCTATTAAATCATGGATATCTTTCGCTGTCGGCAAGATAAAACCCTAAAATGGCATGGCTGTATATTATGGATGGAAAATTCTATCACTTAAGTGGTTAGCATAAAGTTAGGTGAGTTTTCCTTTAACAGTTTGATCTCTGTCAGTTAATCCACTGCACACAATAGTCGAACCCATGTCTAGCTATGCCACTCCCATTGCTAGCTATGCCCAGCCCATTGCTAGCTAAGCCGCTTCCACAGTTTGCCCGTGCTGGGATGGCCCGAACCCTGAGTTCCCGGTATCCCAATACCAAGGTAACCGAGCCAGTCATTCTAGTGGTAAATATTCAAAAATACTCTTCTCTAGGCCTTTCAAATAGCCATGTCTGAACAGCACTGCAAAGGTTTTTTGGTAAGTTTGACCATTAAAGGGTTAAGTTGACACAAGAGTGGTTAAACAGATGAAAAAAAAAAAAATATTTGTATTTGTCACAACTTCTAAGTGGCTACATTCGATGCATGGCAGGATAGATTAACATACAATTAGTGTGGATCGGGTAGTGAAAAATATGGATTAACTTCTTGTATCTCTATGAATACCCCAGCTTGCCTAATCTTTGCATGCAAGTAATTTACCATTGTACCCTTGATGGTATATTTGTCATTATAGATATGAGCATGCTGGTTATGTATCATTTGAATGCAATTTGGTCAGTTACAGTAAATTTGTTAGCTCATTATTTTTCTGTCATTGGTATACATTACACTACATGGTTGAGAGTGACGATATCACTGCCTCGCAAGAGTATGCACTTTGGTGAGGTGTGTTATATTGTCCTATCTAACACCTCTTGTTATTTTGAAACCGTATACTTCATCCATATCCATTAACCGATAGTTCCATTTATGTTTTAGAATAGACGTTTCCAGCTTATCCACCCATCATGACGTCATAATCAACTACGTGACGTGTAAGATGACATTATAATCATGGCGTTATGAATAACTCGATTTAGTCCGTCTTAAACGCTTAATAGTCCTTTGATATTTACTAAACATGCCGTTGAATACATAGCATACAAGTTTCACAACACGCAGCGTGACTTAAGGTCAAATGGATGAATCCAATCGCACTCAAGTGTATGACATCATGATGAATTACGTCACATGTAGGTTGACGTCACAATTAAAATGCGTCATCAATGACGTACATGTAGCTAAGTCCGTCGTGAACTTTTAAAAGTCCGCCATATGCAGCAACAGCACCGAGTCAAATTAGTTTCAAAATATTCAACAGCTTAACTGTCTACTTTTCTGGAAATTGATAGTCATGGAGTTAAGAGATCGGTTGATCCCAACACGAGCGAGGTGTGGTGGAACTTAGCTAAAGATGGGCGGGACATGGCTAAAACAGGAACGGTCCATTCAAAAGTCTTCCGGAGGATTAAACAAATTTTTCATGCGCAGTGATTTAACTCAAATGAAGGATGAGGAATAATTGGTAGAAATCACATCTCGTATCACTGATGCATAGTTCTATATTGAAAATGTATGGGAGATGGATGCATCAATTAAATACATATTATGAACCTTGCGAATTTCAGACCGCAATACATGCAGAGAAGTAGGGCCTACACCAGGGAATTTGTAGACATGGATCCAATATAATCAATGGTAAGCTAAACAAAGTGAAGCATCATATATGTATATGACTTTAGCAAGGTAAACAGCCTCGTACACACTTTTAGATGAAAATTAATTTACATATACCTGTGGAATCATGTACCGGTAAGAAAACAGACAAATGTTTGAATTGTGAAAAAGGATTCCTAAAGAAAAGCTAATTAAAAACACACGCGCCAAACCTTGCACGTTATAAACCTTACTGCGGTTTGGAATGCGATAAAGGATTTACAATGCAATGCCATTTAGAAGGTCCCATACTTGTCCATGCATTCGACAACTCATACAGCTTTCTGGGTTGTGTTCAAGAATTTACATTTGAACATAGATTACAGATGCACGTGCGAACCAATGCAGGAAGGAAATTATACACATATTGCAGATGTAACAACAGGCATTCACACCAGGCTTCATTAATGAGACACATGCAATCTCATACAGGTGATCAAATTCCGGATTCACAAGGAAATATAGTTTACCTAATCACATGCGAATTCATATAACTATGAAACAATAACACTGTCTGGAATGTGATGAACGCTTTACAGAGATATGAAAATTACATAGACATCCACAAATGTATAGTCGAGATAAACCAGACAAATGTTACACTAATAGTGCCGCTTTCCCCAGACATCATCTTTGAGAAAGCATATTCGGGGTCATACAGGGGACTGTAGTTCGGATCGAGCGGTCGGACGCCGGCCGTACCAGCTGAGCTGGACCGTACGCGCCGCCCATCCTGGATTCGTTTCCTGAACACGCCCCTCTGGGTAGAGCCATAAGCGTATATAGGCCTATGGGAGAGATAGCGTGTCGAAAAACGACAAAGTTCGTTAAAACGCATGATGCGCATGCGCGCTAGGACGCTGTTTATATGGAGCGCGTAGTTATGACCTAGATAGGATGGCGCTTTTAGTGTACCGAGATGGTACCCTGTAATCCTTATTGATTGCCTGTTCCGGTTAATTCTGGCATTAATCAAGACCAGAATTCAACGGGATTTTCAAATCTGTAAACCATTTCAAAGATCGGTTGAGAAATGGCTGAGTTATCCAGGGAAAACTCTTCATGATTATCTTCAAAATATTGCCGTGACGTCATAACCACGTGGCCGCAAAGCTTCTAGAATGTTCTAGAATGTTCGACTGCACTATTATTAGCTGCACGCTGATTGGCTGTTGCTCGAACGATGATTGGATGAAGCCTGCGCCTGTGACGTCACGAGGAGTATAAAAGGAGAAGCGATCCAGTGATCGAGAGCATCCTCGGCCAGTGGCCGAACAGGTTGGAACTGTACTAGCTACGATCGACAGATATTACGCATATGACTTCAGTTTCCGTCCCGTTCCCGTAGCTACCAGTAGCCAACCCATCGCAGTCACAACAATTTTGTAGACTCCCTACCTACGGGAGTAATTTGGAACTTCTGATAATTGTTCACGAATACTAACAGCTACATTCGGAATACAAATTTGCGGTGAGGCCCTTACGGCCTGAATATGTGAGTCTACAGATTTAGAGACGGGATGTTCTTTGATGGATGACTCACCGGATCTGCCGGCCATGCCTAAAAGTGGTATTTCAATCACCGCCGCACACATATCGTATTGGTTCTTTCAACTTTCGACCGAAGCAAGTAAACTTTGCCCAGTGCGTCTTCAGAGCTGGCTGACGTACCCAGCACCGTGAAGCTTTGTTTTGTATCCTCGTTTGCCTCTGACAACCCCCGCTAGTGATGGGTTGTTTACACCTTCCATCTGTGCCATCGGTGTATGGGAACTTTCTTCACCACGTAGTACTATCGTATCTTTTACTGACTGCTCGTTAGACATTCTATTAGGCCTACAGCATTAAGCGATGTACTCCTCCCGCCATGAGTGTTCTTGCAGAAGTCTTGTTTGCGGAAAACAGCTTGCAGGAACCAATCTGCGGGAGCTTTCCAGCTTCCGGAGAGCGCATCATTTCACGTCGACTACGGATCGATGTATCAATTTCAGTAACACGGTAGCCTAACTTAGGAATGACTACCAAGTATTCAAGTAACTATACTTCACTGTTTAATTATTTCTCTATATAGGTTTTGTTAATTATATTGTATCCACAATAACGGTCCCGATGACTAAAAACAACCGTAACGGTCTTAGGACCGCTAGTTATAATTTCTGTATTTGTTGATAATTATTCTCATTTTACTCAATGTGTTGCGAACCGCACTATAATACGTTCGTTAACCTGTACTGTCATATATATATATCTTGATCATTTGACACCGTATTGATTGTTCTGGTTAGATTATGTATATATATATGGCCAGTGGCCATCCGTTCATATGTTTTGTTTTTCATAGAAAATATAGGACTGCAGTGCACATAGGAAACACTATACAGCAACACTTACATATGCAACACTTTCTCCCGCCACCAACAATTTTTCACTGAGGTCACTGTCCATGCTATAACTCTGTTTAGCTTGGCATGCTACTGACTAAACGTTTTCTATTCAGCTCAATAGGATAGGCTCGAAATGATTAGAGACACTTTCTTCATTACATACTGTGTAATATACTCTTCTCTTCCGGTAGTGCGATAATCTAGCCCCGCACTCCGGTAAGACTCATAAGTAAGATTTTGTCTCTCTTCGTGTTCCACTCAGCCTTGTGGCTTCTTAATTGTTTGGATGTCCCCATCCGCACCATGGGCTGATCCGACTCTGGGAAACTATCGGGGTTTCCGAGCGGTGATGACTACGGTGTGGTGTCACAGACACATTCCCGTGTATCTTCGGATACTTAGTAATTAGCACTTTAAGCCAATGTAGGAAAGCACTGCGAAAACATATGTACTAATTATTATCTTATTTACTGACAATCTTCCCGCACTGCAGTGCAAAACTGGCAACTTGTATATCAACCTAATGACAGGTAAAACGGTTAGTTCCATAGGACCCGGTGACGGGCGAGATACGCATCCGCACCGAATTCTGTTAAAATGTTTGGCATGATATTTAGATCTGCCACGCCCCTGCGGGAAGGACATTTACGGTGGGAATTTGTCTCTCTTACTTCCACCATAACGATAGGAGAAATGGTCTAATAATGCTTTTGTGAAATGTAACCCATGTCTGGTAATGTTTTATGTGTTTGCGGGGTGGGATGTCCGGATTCTTATCCAGTTCAGAGATCCTGCTACGTAACATGTATGAGCGCTGTCGCTAGTATTGATGTCTTGTGGCATCTGTTCTCCGTGACAGCCATGTCTAATAGCTATGTAGATATCAACCAGTTGCGGCCTAAACTAATTCTCGTTCTAAAAAACAACTAAAAGGAATTAAGCAAAGCAGAAGACCCGCCGAAATAAAGCGGCAACTACTAATACAGCACACCAAGAACTACATAAGACGGTGACAAGGGATTCCCTATAGTAATAATCTCACTATGTATGGTCTTTTCTTTCTAAAGCATTTTTGATTGAAATATTAGGGTTGGCCCATTGTTACCTACCTTTCTTCTTCCGCTTTACGCAGTGGCGACACCTTCTCGAGATGGATGCCCACGCGAGGCACTTGCCTCTCGCAAGGATTCAGCGACGACGGTCCATTCCAGGATAATACTCCTCACCCAAAACTTGCATTAGTAGTGCCCGCGTGAGGCACATTACTTTTCGTCTGAGATAATCGTCTTCCTTTCAACTTAGAGGTATAATAACTTATATTAAGTTAACTAGTTAAGTCTCGTGTACGGGAGCCTCCCTTGTGGGGATACCTCTGCGGACCTACGAGTGGTACCTCCGGGAGCCCCATGTTTAAAGGTTCATCTACCTATCTCTATGCCTCGTATTTTCTTATGCTCTTATTGTAGTTTTATCTAGCATATTTTTAATTATTTAGGTAAACTCATTGTATAGACTTATATTTATAGGTCACCAAATCTAATCTTGTAAGTCCATAGATCACGAAATTGCTATGGACAGGCATACTGGTGACACAAACTCGTGGGATGAGATGAGACCGTTGTGTTTAACGTTCGCAATGATGGTCGCATGGCCCCACCTGAACGAGTGAGTTGCACCGGCCTTAGGAGCCGGTTTTTGTTTCCCGCAGGGCAGTCTCGTACAAGGTCCGTCACCCCGAGACCGGATGCTAACCAGTGTCATCACTCATCGTGCACTTGCGGTGCGGCGAGTCGACATGATACACCCGAATGGGCCAACACTACCCAGCGAGCTACAGAACACACCTTACACATGTCTGGAATGAGATAAAGGTTTCCAGACCAAGGTAATTTAAATAGAGAATCTGGAACGAGGTAACTTTTCATATCACTATTATGGACCGAGTTGAAAATTATCAATTTGCACGGAGTTTAGCGAGTGCAAAATTGATAATTTTCAACGAAGGTCATAATAGTGATTTGAAAAGTGACTGAGTTTGAGATTTTATTTATCATATAAACTGTAATTTTGAAATATTTGCCAATAGTTGCTGATGTGACTTTTATCTGATTTCTCATTGTTGATTTTCGTGAAATCAATACCGCCGCTGTGACGCACCACTACTTGATAACTGATACTGAATGCGCAGCAAAATATAGTGACAAACACAAAATCTGGTGATGTCAGCTGTTAAATAGTATTTTAACTGGTCATTGAAAATTACACCCACGGTCATCAATCGTTACTTCACTGCCGACTGATAAACTGTCAAACGATGACATTTTGCGATGACGTTTCAAGAATGACAAACCATAGTAAACAAATCATTGTAAAACAGTACGGCGTAGTAATCCCTACGCGTCACGCTCACATCAATCGATGTTTTAATTGGTCGATTTAAATGGGTTGCGCACCCAACAGCCAATGAAAATACTCCATTGAACATGGCACGTGTGCTCATATCGAAAAATATAGAACGGGCTAGAAGGCTTGTTTATATGATACATATGCATCTGGGATTATGTATTAAAAAGACACCATGCATATGGCAAGAAGGTGATGCACGTTTTTCTATACAGTGTTTCTTGAATCAACATATGGTCTTAAATTGGATAAGAGGGTTCTTATGTAATAGAAAACAACTAGTGGTAGTAAATGGTACACACTCTAAAGTAGCGCAAGTTCTCAGTGGGGTCCCTCAGGGTAGTGTTCTGGGCCCACTTCTTTTCATTTGTTATGTAAATGACCTGCATGAAAACATAAACTCACCCGTTCACATGTTTGCAGACGATATAAAAATTCATAGCGAAATACGCTCCATAACAGATGCATCAGAACTTCAAGATGATCTGAACAATATAGATTGGTGTTGCACATGGCAAATTCATTTAAATCCAGAAAAGCGTAGTGTAATGCATTTAGGATCAAATAACAAGAAGTATCCATATTATGCAAACAAAGGGGCTACACAAGTCAAACTAAATGAAGATATCGTTGTTAAGGATCTCAGTATTAATATTGATAATCAGCTGCAATTTAGTGAACATTCTAAGACACAGGCAAATAAGGCTAACACAATTTTAGGATTAATCAGACGATCTTATACCTATTTGGATGCACCAACGTTAGTAAAATTGTATACTTCGCTTGTAAGGCCAATCCTGGAATATGGCAATGGTGCATGGTGCCCCATGTTCATTAAAGACTGTGAAACCCTCGAATCTGTACAAAGAAGAGCAACAAAAATGGTGCCATGTTTAAGATCTCGCAGCTATCCTGATAGACTTAAACATTTGAAGGATCCATCAGTATACTATCGACGTGCAGGGGGGGGGGATATGATTGAATCATACAAACATCTACATAATATTTATAATATTCAAAGCCAGTATCTTGAATTAGATAACAATGCCAAAACACGTCGTCATAGCCTGAAATTATCCGAAAAGCGGGTAAATAAAACCATAAGACAGCATTTCTTTTCAACTCGTATCACCAACAACTGGAATGGGTTACCTGAAACTGTCGTAAATTCCCCAAGCTTAAATAGCTTTAAAAAACAATTAGATATATATTGGACTACCTTTTGGTATATACAAGAACCTATGCACAACAGGCGCTCTGCAGTAAACATTGCCTATCTTAGAAACCTATAAGGTGCAATGCATTAACTGTATTATCTACCTACAGGCTAAGTGGCCTATCAAGGTAGTATATGATAAGTAAGTAGTATAAGTATATGAGAGTGCATACATAGTAGAATACTTATCAATGCCGAGCTTGTGCAAGACATGTTGTGTTTCTATATCTCGTTTGTTGGTGCATATTCGATCTCATATAGTGGAGAAACCATATAAATACCTAGAATGTAATAAATGATTTTGCACTAATGTAGTATAAGGGAATTCACCGACAAAAGAAACCATAAGCATGCATGAGTACTGAGAAAATGTGTTCTGAACCCTTTTATAATGAAAGTAAATAACAACGTAGTCAGTAATATGAGCTACTAGAAGGTATTTAGCCTGACGCTTGGTCGCGATGTGAGACCAAAAGTTTGAATGATCTGGACTGAAATTTTCGTCCCTTTTATACCTTTTCAGACCCAGACAATGAAAACTCCACCCCATGGAGAAAACAGAAGGAATGTCATTGGATACACCAGCTCCACACAATGGAACCTATGGGCATAAACCAAGCCGGATAAGGGACGCTTCTCCCCTGGACCATCACGCCCACCACGGACGGCCACGGCCAGTATGTCGTTATTAAACCCTTTATAATGAAGGCGGCCATCTGCAGTGGTCTTGAGCAATGCCAATTTACAGAGCGAGACTATGTTTGAAAATTTACTATAGGAAGGACTGGCTCGTTAACCGAATCGGTCAATCTAGTGATACATTCTCAAAAATAATATTCTCTTGGGCCACTAATAGACATTTTCTACAAAAAAAATAACCTTTTCTTGAACAAATTTTGGGGTTAAAGGGTAGCCAAATGGAGATATTAAAACTGAATACACAATTATCTGCCCCACATGATAGTAGTTCTCTAGGTCAGGTGCTCAAAAGTCTATCTGTCCATTTTTTCCAACACAGTATGATCATGTTATTAGGGAAATATGTATGGGAAGAATGAAAATACAAGCGCGGTTGCGCATCTGAGAATGCGTGCGATGATGTAGAGCAATGACCTTAATTGTCATTCAGGATTCGCCGATGGCAAAATATGTATTGTTATCAACTCAAAGCAAGGAAAACTGCTGCTGCTTCTGCTACTGCTACTGCTACTGCTACTGCTACTGCTATTGCTACTGCTACTACTACACAAAGGAACACAGCTGCCCAATTTAGTTTCAATCCATTGATAAATGACGAAATGTGCCACAAACGTATTTTCCCCATAGGCTTCCATACTTACAGCACTGGCCATAACTCTGCTATTTTTAGACGCGGCCACATCATCTTCATATCCCGAATAAATATTGCCTAAAGGAACATATCTGCTAAATTTGTTTTAATCCGTCACCAAATTGCCAAACGTGCCATAATTGTTGCCGACGACAGACAAACAGACAGTCAGATAAATCACGATTGTATAAGCTCACCTCGGTGAGATAAATACTAATGAATGAAAAATGAAATCCTGACACTGCATCACGACGTAATAACCCCCCCCCCCCCGAGAGATTTGTAATTGCTGGTTCAATTCCGTTCAAAGATTATGTACAGTTTTTCAAGGGAGATAACTCAGACAAACGGGAAAAAATTTCTTTGAAACGAAATCATAGCACTGCTTCTCCAAGTAATACATCCAGTGGAATAGGAATTGAGAACATAGATTCAAAATTCTTCACGAAGAAAATTTTGATGAATTTTAAGTTTTCAGGGGAGATAAGAAAGCCAATTTTGATGAATTTTACCTGTCTCAGGGGAGATAACTCCCGCAAATATTGATGGATTTTGCCGAAAAAGGCACATGCACATCTTCAGGTGGTACTGGTAATATTTACCAAGTTTCACATGAATCACAACTAAACTGTATAAATCAAATAAATTAATAATATTAAATCAAGAAATGATTACAGACAAATGGACAAACACACAGACAGACGGATGGACAGATTAACTGACGAAGATTCTGATCGCTATATCACCTTCTCAGTAGTAACACAAATAATCAGATGATACAGAAATTGTGCATGAATCCATGCAGGTATGCTGAAGTTATGTATCAGTTTCAAGATATGTAAAGGGTTATAACTGCCTGGCCATAAAGCAAGGAAATCACTGGTGACCCTAGCTGAATGAGGACGGGCGTTGTCTTGCAGGAACATAGTCTGCATGATGCTGCGTAAAAGGGATGACAACTTCTTCACAGTAACGTTGAGCCGTTAGATTTCCGCGAATCACAATACGATATGTTTTGCCATTTTCATGGATTCCAACCCACACCATGACACTGCCGCCACCGAATCTGTCGTGCTGAATGATGTTGGCTGCATTATACCGTTCTCCTAAACGTCGCCAAACCCATTGCCTACCATCCGGCACATCAACACAAAATCTCGACTCATCACTGAACAAAACGTGGCTCCATTGTTGAGCACGCCATTGCTTATGAGTTCTTGCCCATGCAAACCGATTCTCCATGTGACGCTCTGTAAGCGGAACAGCAACAAGTGGACGACGGGCATGCAGTCCAGTATCATGGAGTCTGTTTCGCACAGTTTGTGCATGCACTGTAGTGCCGATAGCGGTGTGCAAATTACGGGACAGTCGCGGCGCAGTCTCAAACCTGTGACGTCGTGATGACGTCACTAAGTAGCGGTCTTCTTGTGGTGTTGTTGCTCTCGGTCTGCCAGATCGTGGTCGGTCATTAACATGTCCAGTTTCCTGCTCACGTTGGCGGAGATGGGAAACGGTTGAGGCGTGAACATTAAAATGTCGAGCAACAGCGCGAACGCTCTGCCCAGCAGCGAGTCTTCCCATTGCTTAATGGCGCTGATTTTCGGGTAGCCCTGGGCGGCGGCCCATGTTCGGTAGGGTAAACTTTTAAGCGTTTTCTGTTAACTTTCGTTATCTGCTTTTGCAATATGGTGAATTTTTGCCTTCGCTACCCGCCAATGTGGGCCAGTGGAGGCGTAAAAGCCTAGGATTGATTGTGACAGATGCATCCACAGATAGTCCCATATGAATCGTCAGTGTGTCAGTATATCAGACATGTGAAAGCTGGTCGGCCAATCCTTGACTTTTTAGTCTTGGTGCGGTGGTCCAGTGGAAAGATGCCTGGTTGCTGATGCTATGCGGAGTTGCAGGATGACGGTTCGATCCCCCGACCGGGAGATGGTGATCAACAAATTAAACTAACGGGTGCAGCACTGTCGGCTAAGTTAGCACATGGAAATTGAAGCCGCACGTTGCCAGTGCGTCAATAAAATAAAAATACATATACTGCCAGAGCCGTGCTGGAGTCAGAGTACAATAGGCGTAAAAGCCTAGGATTGATTGTGACAGATGCATCCACAGATAGTCCCATATGAATCGTCAGTGTGTCAGTATATCAGACATGTGAAAGCTGGTCGGCCAATCCTTGACTTTTTAGTCTTGGTGCGGTGGTCCAGTGGAAAGATGCCTGGTTGCTGATGCTATGCGGAGTTGCAGGATGACGGTTCGATCCCCCGACCGGGAGATGGTGATCAACAAATTAAACTAACGGGTGCAGCATTGTCGGCTAAGTTAGCACATGGAAATTGAAGCCGCACGTTGCCAGTGCGTCAATAAAATAAAAATACATACATACATATATATATATATATATATATATATATATATATATATTGCTATATAGGGAGGGGGATAAAAAGTGAGTGAAGCATAGCTAGAAATGGACGAAGCTTAACTAGAGATGGATTGGCTTTAACCACTCACCTGCGCGACACTTATTCAGCTAGCTACATTGTATTAAGCCTATATACACTATAGTTAAATTGTGTTAAAAGTTTAGTCACATCGTAGCCATAGTTTCTGAGATATCCATAGATCCAGAATTATATACAATACGAGTAAGTTTCTTTTTACATTATAGCAATGACTTGAAATCTTCTTACTTTAAAAGATTCTTTGTTTAACACAATTTGAACCAAATTGGGTGAATAGTTCTTAAAATACTCCTCTGGATACACTAGTACACAGACAGACAGACAGACAGCCACATTCACATAGAGACCTGAATACAATATCCTCTTCCCCTTACGGTATGAGGGTAAATATCATTTAACATTGTATATTAAATTCGTATAAGTTCCCTTAGCAAGTATGTTCCTAGACTTATTATGGCAATGAGTGGTTTAAACATTATTCCCTCTCAAAGTTCTCCAGAACAATCTAATATGTCTGGCATGGCTGGAGGTGAACCATGGTAAAATGGAGAACTCACTATAAACAAAATTTGTCAAATGACTTTTGGCTTCACATCGTACACCTGGGTCACAAACTGATGCTAGGGTGGTGCAACTTCATGTTGATAAACCAAGAATGTATTTACCAGCTGCTTTTTTACATTGTGCCAAACAGTTCTTACCAATGTAACGATAATAAGCAGAAAATTAGTGGGGCAACACTGCGTTGAAATGCTGAGCCAATTGTGGCTGGATGGCTTCAAACACTGTTAAACCAATGAATAGAATATATTGGGGCAGCCATGTTTGGGCCATACTATCTGGGTCAGAGTCAGCTTCTTTTCAACAAACCTTAATCCACATGAATAAATTTGTTATCAATATCTTCAATAGCCATTCCAACGATGTTTAACTCTTTCAAGACAAATCCCTGAAAAAGTAAATTCTCTCCGATATAAAATGTATCCTGTTAAATATTTTGGTATTAATTTAAATGTTAGCAGTTGTTCCCAAACGGCTTCCAGTCGAATTAATCTCAAAATATTCAACAGTTTTCCTGTATGGTTGTCTTGAAAATGAGATATGGGGAATGTATTTTATTTTATGGGGGGGGGGGGGTTGGGGAATTTATCGGTGAATTGGTTATGGCTGTTCCTAGAAGAAACATACAGGGTACCTTCATTTAAACAAAAACATAAAAATCTGATCAAGGTACAGAAATAAGTGTTTATCGTACAATGTACAGTAGAATAAACAGACATGGACGGAGAGAAGATAATAATAATAATAATAATAATAATAATAATAATAATAGTAATTAGTTGTATGATTGACAAATGCATCGATGGTGGTAAAGAGCGGGAAGGCCATAAAT
This sequence comes from Chaetoderma sp. LZ-2023a, assembly GCA_034401795.1. NCBI lineage: Eukaryota > Metazoa > Mollusca > Caudofoveata > Chaetodermatida > Chaetodermatidae > Chaetoderma > Chaetoderma sp. LZ-2023a. Next base: position 51,649,800 of record CM067366.1, on the reverse strand, counting down.
AAACATAATTATATAAAAAAATACCACAGTAAAATATAAGTTATGTTAGATGACAATTTGTAAGAGCTCTAACATAGTCGCATAATACCCACCACTGCTAATGAAAACCTTGAGATTTTTTACTCTATGTTGATTATATTTCATCACCTATCTTAACCCTGATGCCTTGCCTGTTTTTAAATTTCAGAACACCCATGCAGCAAACCTGTTGAATATTTTGCAATTAATTTGACTGGAAACCATTGCTGCCTAAGGCAGCAATGGCTTCCAGTCAAATTAATTGCAAAATATTCAACTTAACATGTCTTATGGCGTAAAAAATTTGATTTATTTGGAAATTTTTCGTTCAAAGGGCTAATTAGGACCACCAATGTAGCTGTTTCAGTGGGGTTGACTCGATAATATCAGATTGTAATCACAGTTTCTTAATCATTTTAATTACCTGATGAAGGAAGTACTGAAGTACATGTGTATAAATATATTATATATATTATATATATATATATATATATATATATATATATATATATATATATATATATATATATATATATATTACAGTAAAATCTTTTAACCCTTTACACCCGAATGTCGCTCAAGAAAAATTCAATTTTCTCATGGAAAATAGCCATTTGCAAACAGACTCTTTTAAAAAATTTCACTGGCATGACTGGCTCAGTTATCAATCCAGTCATTCTAGTGGTAATTTTCAAAAATAGTCCTCTGTTGGCCCGAGAATGGACACTGACATCCACCTTTGAATCGTTAACCTTTTAATGGCCAAGCCGGCCAGAAACGGCCTGCGCATGTGGCGAGAAGGATATTTGCCAATTCCATTTACAAAAATATTCTTCTACTGGCATGCAAATGGCCATTCACAAAAGAAACTCAGTTTTCTTGAAAAATCACGACAATGAAGGAATCCAGTTTAGTGATCAATCACATGATGTCATAATCAACATCACATATAGGCTGACGTCATAATCAATTACATCATGAATAACGTGATATAGTCCGCCATAAATGCTGCTTAATAGTCCGTTGAGTTGTACGAATTGTATGCCTACTATTTCATAAACAGTCTGCTGAATATTTTGAAACTAATTTGACTGGGTACTGTTGCTGCCATAGGCAGCAAAAGCACCCAGTCAAATTAGTTTAAAAAATATGCAACAGCTTACCTGTATCTAGTTTCTGGAAATTGAGATTCAGGAAGTGCAGTGATCGATCGACACCAACACCAGCAAGTGTGGGTGGACCTTAGCTAGAAATGGGTGGAGCATGGCTAAAACTGGCTTCATCCATTAAAGCTTTACTTGATAAGTAGTAGTATTTTGACTGCTTTGAGCTGCTGTTAACACAAGTTTTACAATTTAGACATATGGACCAGAGACAATTGGTTACTATAGTGGTGGTCTTGCATGTGATTTGATACAGAACCCCCACAGACCCCCCTTGTGGGTTGGTCTGTTGTTTTATTAACCACTATAAAAACATACTTACCGTTCAATCACTACTTGCTAAATCAATTATCTGCATTTAGCTATCAGAATAAGATTTTTATGCCCGCATACACACCTCCCCGTGCCTATTCCTATTAATATGGACCCTCTCCAGCCTACTGACAGGTATAGACTGGCACCGGTCTATACTCACCCCATAGTGATGTTTGTCGCTAAGCGCGCTTGCGCATGCGCACTGGAGCCCAAATAGGAAACAGATTCACTTTTCTAAATTTAAGTGCAAAATATTAAAGTTCAATTCTCAAATCTTACCACGCGGGGTGGCAGAGGCCGGGTTGTAGTGATTGAACGATAAGTATGTTTTTATAGTGGTTAATAAAACAACAGACCAACCCACAAGGGGGGTCTGTGGGGGTTTGTTATTACACCACAAAAACATCCATTACCGTTCAATCACTACTTGCTAAACCCGTAGATTTGATCAGTGGGCCATTAAAACATTAGGTGGGAGGAGATTTGAGAATTACAAACAAGGATAAAAATCAAACCAATCTTATCCAAATGTTAATAACATAACATAATAGTGCATATAACTCAATCACACTGTGATTAACAAATAAGGATAACTTGAACTTAAAGAAATAAAATAAAACCAAAAGCAGATTCTCACCATTTCATACAGACGCACAGTCCTAACGAAAATGATGGGAAGTGCTTGGTAAATGGTCTTCAGCTTGTTTAGTTAAAATAGTAATGTTACGAAAGAAGGAGGCTGCTGCACTCTGGTCTTTAAGATAAAAAGATGTAAAAGTGGATTCAGATTTCCATCCTGCCACCTGCATGACCTCATACAAAGACGAACCGGCAAAAAGACCGAAAGAAGTAGCCATGCCTCGAACGTCATGGGCTTTAATATGGGAAATTAATTTGATACGGTGAGGCTATCTCGTAACAAAGCTTAATTGTCTGACAAATCCATCTGGCAATCGTAGATTTAGAGATCGGCTTAGATAAATCTTCCACGTAGGAAACCCATAAATGGGATGGATCGACTCTTTTAAAATTGGTTCGCTGTTTGTAGGTTCTTAATGCCCTAACAGGACACCAAAATTAATCGGATGGCGAAAAAGACGATAAAGATTTTAAAATGATCGGACTAGCAGGAAAACGGTTAGACTGAGTTTTAGATAAAAAGTCCCTTCTGGGATATAAAACCAAACCATCTCCTGAAATTATAAATCTATCCTTCTCAGCAGAAAGAGCATGAATCTCGGAACGCCTTCTAGCAGAGGCAGCAGCAACAAGAAAAACAGCTTTGAGAGTTAAAAGCTTAATACTAATAGAAGAAATAGGTTCAAAATGGCGACCTGCTAAAACATGAAGCACCAAAGACAAATTCCAGGAAGGTAAAGGCTTAGCAATCGGAGGACGAATATTACCTAGACCTCTAATAAAATTATTAAGTCTTAGTATCCTTAACATCAGCATTCAAGACACGGAAGGGAAGACGCCAAAGAAAATCTATACCACCTGACCGTATTAGCTGATAAATATAATGAATCAAACAAAAAAGATAAACAATCTAAAACTTGTGGTATAGAAACAGAATCGGGCACAAAACCTTGGTCTGAACACCACTCACCAAAAATTTTAAGTCGACCCTTGTAAACTCGACGGGTCGATTCCCTTCTGGCAGAGTCAATAATTTCCTGAGATCTAGAAGAAACCTTATTCTCGAGGACCTCAGACCCGAGATTCTCCAAACGCACAGATTGAAGATTTCTGGATTTGGATGCACACAAAGGCCTCTCACTTGAGATAGAAGGTTCTGGGATACTGGAAGAAGACGAGGAAAGTCTACCAGAAGGTCTAGAAGGTCCACAAACCAAATCCTCTTGGGCCAAAAGGGAGCTATCAGAATAATCTCGTAATCGTGGTCCTTGACCTTCTTCAAGACTAACGGAATCAAGATTGATGGAGGGAAGGCATAAGCGAACATTCCTGTCCAGGACTGAGGGAGGGCATCCACCGCCAACGCTCGACTGTCCGGAAAAGGAGACATGTAAGAGGAAATCTGGGCATTCAGAGAGGTCGCGAACAGATCTACTAGAGGACGATCCATAAGATTGAAAATCGCTCTGACAACCGACTTCTTTAACTGACACTCTGTGTGGGCGAACTTGCTGGGACGTGACAATTGATAGATACCACTGTCGAATTGTCCGACCGAATTGAGACTTTGAGACCTATCACCAGATCTGACCATGAAAGGAGAGCCTTCTTGACAGCCCACAACTCCAGAATGTTGATATGGGCTGCCGACTCCTCCAGGGACCAAAGGCCAGAAACTGACAGGGAATCCCAGACTGCTCCCCAACCCTCCTGGGAAGCATCTGTGAAGATAATCGCCTGAGGAGAGGACTTTACCAGTGGAACACCCATCAGAAGCAGAGAACAATCCTTCCAAAAATCTAGATGAGGGATCAAATGTTCTCTGATGGGAATCTGATGGTAAATTGAGTGGACTGACTGCTTCCTAAGGGACATTAAATACATTTGGAAGGGTCTTCTCATCAGCGCCGCCCAAGGAATCACTTTCTCTACACTGACCATCAGACCTATCACTCTTAAAAGGAATCTTGCTCTTACAATGGGAGAAGACAGGATTTCCATTGCCACTGATAAAGCCGCTATCCTTGGATCTGAGGGAAAGACTAGACTCCAGGCCAGGTCGAACGAAACGCCTAGATGAGTAAGGACTTGAGATGGAACTAGGCTTGATTTCTTTAGATTTAAAATCCACCCTAGGTTGCATGCCAGACTGCAAACTTCTAGAAGAATTCCATGATCCAAACTGGAAATGATCTGGGAAACCATCTCCATCTTGAACTTGGGGGTGAGAATCATAAGATTTAACTTCTTCAAATTTATGATGGGACGCCAACCTCCTGTTTTCTTGGAAACTAAAAAGATGATCGAGTAGTAGCCCGGGTCTACTCTCCATTTGGGAACTTCTTCTATTGCCCTCTTTACAATCATGGATTCCAACTCCTCTTCCAAAGCTACCAGTTTTTTCGGATTGGAGGGAACCGGAGTCCAAACTGGGAAAAGAGAGAGAAGAGGAGCATGACGGATCCATGATGGAGAATAACCCCAACGTATCTGAGACACTAGCCAGGAGTCCTGAACGAGGGCTTGCCATTTCTCCCAGAACAGAGAAAGGCGCCCTCCTACTGGCACGTTGGGTAACCGGCACTGAACCGATTGCTCCAAAGGGAGAAGAGGGGGAGGGATGGGGAAGGGAAGAGAGAAGGTTGGACCTACCCGGGAATAGTCCATACCTTCAAACTCTCTTTCCCTGAAAGCCTCTAAAGGAAGAACGACCTCTGGACGTGGAACCAGCACGGCGAGAAGGGGTCTGACCCCACCTCTCGCCCAAAAGGAAGGAGACTGCCTCCCTAGAGACCTCGAACGATGTGAGGAAATAGAATCAAAGCGATCCTCCTCCGTGGATCGATCCTGACGATTGGACGAAGACAAATTAGAATTATGGATGACCCTAGATGGCTAAGCCCCAAATTGATCAGGTTTGAGGCTCTTTCTTCTAGGAGAAGAATTAGGACTTCTCACTGAAGACACATCTCTTTTCAAGGATGGATTAGAAAACGAAATCTGAGCCTGAAGCTCGTAGGAAGACTCCTCACGAATTAACTTAGGAGCTGACTGTCCAAAAAGATCTGTACCAAACGGGGCTGCAACCACAAGATTCTGCTTCAAAGCACTAGAAATCCTAACCTCAGAGAGTTTCCTAGATCTACGCTTGGAAGTAATAAAACCCAGACTTACAAACAGAATTGAGTGAACCACGGGACAAATCGGCCAAGGAGCGAAAAACTGACAACGGAACTTGATCATCCCATTCGTCAGCCTTAAGAACGGCCTCAGATAAAAGAGCAAGAAAATTAGAGGATTTGAGCTGAGATCTGCAAACAGACTCCCATTTGAAAAGGTCATTAGAATATTCAACCTTGGAAGCATCCTTAAGCTGAGATGAAAGAACCTCCCAAGCTGAACCAGAAAGAGACTGAGTGGAAGCAACCTTCAAATAGTCTTCCTTAGGAATTTGAATGGAAGAATCGTACTTAGTAACAAGAGAAAAGTCAGTATTATAAGAATCATTTACAAAGAAATCGAGCATATCAACAACCAGATTATCAATAGGAAGCACCTGAGAAGAAGAGGAAGGATCAGAAGTAGAGAGAGCGGATCCGAAAGAAGGAGGATCCATAGCAAATTCCTCCTTAAGAGGAAGAGAGAGAGAGTAGATGCGATCCACCTGTGAGCCATGGACCAGTATTCCGAAGAGGCTCTAACCGGGCAAAACCTCTTCAGATACCTGGCCCTGACCGACTTGGGAGCAGAAGAAAGAGAAGGAAGAAGAGATGAGAATAGATGAGTCACCTGACACTAAAGATTCACCTGCCCTAGAGGAAATTGGAGAAGAGGGTCTACTAACCGACTCCGGAAAAGAAGAAACCTGGGAAGAAGAAAAAGAATCCCTGTTCTGATCCTGACTAGAAGATAAATAAGGAAGGACTAAAGAACTAGCCGAAAACCTCGAGAGAATAGAAAAACGGGCAGAAACAAATGAGTGATCTAAAGAAGAATCCCTTACCACAGAAAACAAAGAAAAATCTAAACATGAATCAAGAATTTGAAATTCTAGTTCAGGAGAAAGAACCACGGAAACGATCGGATCAAGATTATCAAAGGACGGAGATGAAGCAGAAGAGGAAGAAGGAAGAGAAGAGAATGAATTAGAGGAAGAAGAAAGAGGTGGGATGATCCAACTGACCATGAGAAGAAAGAGAAGAAGGACGACGGGAGAAGCCCGGAGGAGGAGGCAGAGAGGATTTAACGAGAGCAGAGGCGTTAGACACATGACTAGACGAAAAATCCTTGGACGAAAGGAGGAATAGAATTAGAGTGAGAGGATGCAGAGAAAGATGAAGAAGATCTAGAAAAAGATGGATTGACAGCGGCATCACGAAAGGAAGGAGAGGCTGAGAGGCTAAATCAACATCAACTACTTGAGAAGGAAGAAAAGAATCATAGTTGGAAGCTACAGAATGCTGAGAAGCCCGTTGAGAAATTTCCGAAACAGAATCAACCAAACTCCTATCATCCAAAAGCCTAGAAGAACCTAAGCAATTTTGATCTCTTGCTAAACCGGAAGCTAGCTCCCAACCGGAAGCTGAAAGTCTATCCAGATCTGACCGACCCGGAAGTACACCTCTAGGACCGGAAACGGAAGTGTACCGACCAGAATCTAAACTGGAAACGGAAGCGCTTCTACCGGAAGTCGAAAAATAGGAGTCCTCAGACTCCGGATATCCGGGATGGACGGGAGCGCTATTGAAACCGGAGACGGAACTAGGCACTGGATCTTGAAGACCCGGATGTCCTACAAAAACGGAAGTCAGACCGGAAATGGATGGAACGGAAGTGGTAACCAGATCTTGACGACCTGAATTACCTACTAAACCAGAAGTCTTACTGGAAACGGATGCCATAGAAGAAAGAACCGGATCCTGAAGACCCGGATGTCTAGCTAGACCGGAAGTTAAAACGGACTGATGGAGCGGCGGAAACAGGAAGTAAACCCAAGTCCAGAGGACCCGAGTCCACCACAACGGAACCGGAACTAGCAAGACTATTCTTAGCAATAGGCGATCTAGAAAGAACCTTGACGACTGGAATGATCGAAAAATTGGCATTTTCATAAGGTCCAGCCTTATGGATGTCAGCTTCCGCCTCCGCCACCACAGCTTGTGGGTTATGCCCGTCACCCTCAAGTCTTAGGTGGGTTTGACCCGGGGCCCTGCTCGAGCCCACCTTCGACAACTTAGTCGCTCTGCTTTGGAGACTTTTTAACGTGCATGGAGGTTAGAGGGACCGGTTTCCCCTATTTGCGGGAACGCCCGCTAGCCTTCGGGCTATCATCCGAACTAGAAGAAACATCCTGTTTCTTAGCCTCTTTCAGAAGAAATTCTCTTGTCAAGGGATTTCGCTAAAACAGATGCAAAGGATTCGAATCTTGCGAAACGAGCTAGCACGGCGCTGGAATTCGCTGAAGAAGCTCCTCCATCCGTTGCTACCGGTACAGAAACAGTAGATTGTGCAAAAGACACAGCTTTCACCTTACTAGCAACGGAGGTAGAGGAAGGACGACCAGAGGGCAGCGGTTGTTTAAACGGTAAATCTTTAAAAAATGCTTTAGACACCGAGACCGGCCACCCTTTACAGATCCCACACATCGTTGTGAAGGTACAAGTGGTACAAATTGCACAGACATGCCCGTCAAATTCAACTGAGTGATGGCGATCACACTTCGACGACGTACATTTAGTCTTGTCAGACGATTTACCGGACTCCTAAAAATGAAAAAAATTAACACTGAAGCATATCGCTTAAAATCGTAAAAGGAAGACTAGAAAGATAAAAATCAATTCTTAAAAAGTCGGGAAAGTTCAAATCAAAAAAGCAAAGATCCCTACCGACAAGAAAGCAAACTTGTAAAGGGATAAATGATAATCCTTATAATGCACTATTAGTAAATTGATAAAGGCTCTGAATAACTGCTGGTGTTTATTATATGATGATGAATGATATAGGCATAGTAATTAAGATACCACGAAGCGAGAACGATCTTTCACGAAAACCGGTAACAATATGAACATAGTCATAAAATACCATATAACCACGAAAATACTTCCTACACATAACTTAGGGAGGATTGACTTCATATTAGACATATTCTTAATAATATAGAAGGCAAATAGATGTAGCTGACACAGTGCAAAACACAAAAAACGTAGACCAATATTTTAGAGCAGTTGTTCTGCATGCAGAATAATTGAAAAGTGAATCTGTTTCCTATTTGGGCTCCAGTGCGCATGTGCAAGCACGCTTAGCGACAAGCGTCACTATGGGGTGAGCATAGACTGGTGTCGGTCTATACCTGTCAGTAGGCTGGAGAGGGACTCAACCAGTAGCCTGGTTGAGGGTCCATATTAATAGGAATAGGCATGGGGACGTGTGTATGCGGGCATAAAAATCTTATTCTGATAGCTAAATGCAGATAATTGATTTAGCAAGTAGTGATTGAACGGTAATGGATGTTTTTGTAGTGTAATAACAACACATCTTGTGGAGCCGATAAGATGGTGGTTCTTTAAGTGGTAAATTAAAAAAAATACTCTTCTCTTGGCCTGCAATTGTACCTTCCTAAAACAACTGCGAGGGCCATTTAAAGAAAGGTTTAACCCTTGAATTTGTTCAAGAAAACTTCAATTTTCTCATAGAAAATGTCCATTTGCAGACCAAGAAAAGGCAATTTTTGAAAATTTATCACTGGAATGACTGGATCAGTTATCGAGCCAGTTATTCCAGTGGTAAATTGTCAAAAATAGTCTTCTCTTTGTCTGCAAATGGGGATTTATCAAGAACACTGCAGAAACCATTTTTGGCTGATATGTGTGTCAAAGGGTTAATAGACATTTCCAGATTATCCATCAGTCATATGACATCATAATCAATTATGTGACATGTAAGATGACATCATAATCAATTATGTGACATGTAAGATGACATCATAATCAATTATGTGACATGTAAGATGACATCATAATCAATGATGTCAAAATGACGTAGATAAGTTCGTCACAAACACATAATTGATGACAGATGAAGTGTTGTTGTACAAATTGCATGTTTTTACTAGTTAATAAACAATCTGTTGAACATTTTGAAACTAATTTGACTGGGTGCCTATGGCAGCAACAGCGCCCAGTTAAATTAGTTTCAAAATATTCAACAGCTTACATGTATAATTTTCTGGAAATTTGATAGTTCAGTGATCAATCGATCACAAAACGGGCGAAGTGTGGGTGGAGCTGAGCCAGAGATGGCCGAGGTATAGATAAAACTAGATTAGTCGACAAGGTTTTACAGAACCACCATACCCTGGCTTAAAAAAATAAGTGATCTCTTAAGTAGGTTTGACTGTACACTATGCCGGAATGTAACATAAAGAAAGGAATGCATAGATGAATATAGCCCATGAACATATATCACATGCTCAACCCATTGAACCATGACATCACAGTAGTACATAAACATCACAGTATATCAACTTTAATCCAACAATCAGCAAAGATGTCGAGTATTTTGAAACTAATTTGACGGAATTAAACAATAACAAATTTCATATTAAAGATATCGTGACTGGCGTAGTCGAAAGCGTTTATTTTGTAAACAATGTTGCTGAAAGCTGTTCCATATTAGCTTTTTTCCACAAATTCGCATTCATCTTCCAGACACCAGGGGAAAGCTTCTACCTAAGTTTGGAGAAGATTTCTCCAGCAAAAACAGTTTTTGAAAAATCCCTTAAACACAAGATAAACAATCAGAAGTACTCCATGCGTGCTTGCATTAACCTTAGCTTCCATCCCTTCATACGTCAAATTAACCCTTTAAGAGTCAAACATACAAAAAAACAACTGCAGTGGTCTTCAGACATGGCTATTTGAAAGGTCCACAGAAGAGTATTTTTGAATATTTATCACTAGAATGACTGGCTCGGTAACCGAGCCAGTCATTCTAGTGGTAAATTTTCTAAAATACTATTCTCTCGGCCTGCAGATAGACACTGGCTAAGTAAAAACATTAATTTTTTTTTACCATTACCCTTTTAATGGTCAAGCCATCGAAAAAAAATTCAGTGTTAAATTTACAAAAATATACATCTAAAATTAAAACATCCTGCAAAATAATGACCGTAAAAATGTTTAATTGATAATCAAGTAGTATTTTGAGTGCTTTAAGGCGCTGTTGGCACAAGAGGGATTAATAGCCCTTCTCCAGGAACTGTCCAACTACGCTGGAATCTGATACCCATTATCCTATCCAGACACGGGCTGGTAATTTATTCTGTCTATTTATGAGTCTCTGAATAAAGTACATTAGATGTCTCTTATGATGCCACTTCACCTAATACAAACAAATACCTAGTATGCACAGTGGCAGATTATAATAGGTACAGGCCTGGCCACAGATCTTGATGAAATCCCTAATTTGAGTGAATAATGTTTTACGCAGTTTCTTTTTTAAAAGCTGTCTGGAGATGATAGGTCATGATTGTATTTCGGTTTAATATTATTGATTATCTTTTAGATGATTTTATTACATCTCCGGCATTTCCAGAAGGAAATATAGAACATTAATTGGCTGTGAAATTATTCTATTTTTAGTTGTATAATTTTAATTTGTGTTCACTCAATTGTTCAGCCAGTTAACACGTCACTGAGTGAACAAAAATGAAACTAAATGCGTAAAGATTAGAATAATTTCAGTCAACTGATGGGCCATATATGAATAAATTGTGTAATTTTGACCAGTTTTCGCATATATAGATGATAAGCTGATGAAACACACTTATTAAATGTATAAAAATTGCTCAAAATGAACAAAGTTTATCTCGCAAATGTGTGGAGAAATTCAGTAAAACAGAGAGATGCAAGGTATAACCTGTCCCTGTCTGGTGACCATAAAAGATGGCAGATTATGCGCACACACTCTATGGAGAGGCGCTTTCATGTTATAGTTTTTCAGATTAGGTAATAAAGTAAATCGATTAACTATCGGACTGCTGAATTTTTGTAGATACCATTTCTCAATTTTCAAAAATATTTACCACAAGACTTTGTTATGGTAGATCTTATCTGCATGGTTAATAAGACATATGGTTTCCCGCTATAAAGATCTATATATTGGTAACAAAATCTTGTTTCAGACGGAATCCAAGACAGGTAATATAAGCAACAAATGTGACATTTATGATTACAAAATTCATAAGATAATTTAAATTCTAACATGACTTGAACTGCCCATTGGTCTATATAATCATATGAGAAGTGTGAGTGTGTGTATGTGTGTGCATGCGTGCGTGCGTCTGTATGACAGATAAACATCAGCATGTACATACACATTTAGTGTAGTGTATAATATTCTTACTGTCTACCGGTATTCGACAATTCACATTACTTACTGTGTATAATCACAACAAAAGGCTTTTCTTATTAAAAATACAAAAGATTTTGAAAACTTTGCACCAATAACTAACAATAGATCAAAGTTAAACATAAATTTACAAACCATATATTTGCATGATAATATAGTGCTATGTCATAAAAATAATGATCAGAGATCATTTCTCTCCCCGTTATAACTTTCAGATCTCATCACATATACTTACAAAATGATGAGATATACCTCATTAGGTAAAAAGACAGGCAGAAATTTGAATCACAATCTACAAAAGGCAAGAACTTGAGAAATTAATTAGTCTTAGAAAATGACAAACACAAACATGAAAAGTGGCACTCAGTATATGCACAAAGAGAACTAACTACATGTAAGCACGCCTCTCAATGAAATTTAACCCTTGAACGGTCAATTTGAAGAGCAAGAGAAGACTAATTTTGAAAATTTACCACTGGAATGACTGGCTCGGTTATCGAGCCAGTCATTTCAGTGGTAAATTTTCAAAAATTGTCTTCCCATGTCTTGCACTGACATTTTTCGAGATTTTCTTAACCAAATTGGACCAGGCTAAGCATAACCTAACAATAGAGGAATTCTGTCTGTCGATCAAGTATTGACGTCACAACCAATTATGTCACATATAGGTTGACATCACAATCTACAATCAAAATTGACAGCAATAGTCGGTCATGAACGTGGAATAATCTGCCAAGTTGTATGAAATTTTTTTTTATAAGCCTTTGCTACTTCTGTTGAATTTTCTGAAACTAATTTGACTGGCCGCTGTTGCCGCCATAGGCAGCAACAGCACCCGATCAAATTACTTTAAAAATATTCAACAGCTTACCTGTATAGATCTGGAAATTGAGATTCAGAGTTTGATGGATCCCAACTGAGGCGAAGCATGGGTGGAGCTTAGCTAGAGATGGGCGGGGCATGGCTAAACTGGACGCTTCCATCGAGCATGACTCAGCAATAGAATTTATCACCTCATCAAACAATTCCTGCCCATATCCAGCTAAGCTCTACCCACATGTTGGAATGAATTTGATAAGCTGTTGAATATTTGGAAACTAATAACTGAACTGGTTTCAAAATACTAAAAAGAATATTCAGTAAACTTTACCCCTTTAACACTCATATCAGCCAAAAACAGCTTCTACTGTAGTCTTGATAAATGTCAATTTGCAGACCAAGACTAGTATTTTTGAAAATTTGCCACTGGAATGACTGGCTCGATAACCGAGCCAGTCATTCCAGTGCTAAACTTTCAAAAATAGTCTTCTCTTGGTCTGCAAATTGATATTTTCTTAGAAAAAATTGAAATTTTCATGAAGAAATTGAAGGCTTAAAGGGTTAAGTTCACCAAGGACATAGAATTTATACACTTCCTTGACTGACCATTCAATTTTTGTGATGGACATGTGACATATTTGATCATGACATCACATATTTGAGTGACAGATGAGATCCCTCCATTGATGATTGTTGTATATCATTCAAGTGAGTTTGCTTACAATGAATAATGGCAGAGAGATTTCTTTTGCTAACTAAACAGTATCCTGTAACATTCATCTCTTGTCCTTTCTCATTATCATCATACATGAATATTATAATAATAATAATATTAACACATTTGATTAGAGATTCATTGAGCACAAATATTTAAAGTCACACCAATTTATTTTTCTGTTTTACAAATACCATACACTAAATTTTTCTATATCTGAAATAAGAAAAATGTTCAAACTTTAGGGCATTACTTCCAACATTCTTTCCATCTTGACAGTGCCATTTCAGCGGTAACATATTAAAAAAATTGTCTTATCTTGGCCTGTAAATGGATATTCACTAAGCAAAAGTTTCCATTTACTTGACAATAAAGGAATCCAGTTTTAGCCATGCCCAGCCCATCTCCAGCTATGCTCCACACACGCTTTTCCCGTGTTGGGATCAATCGATCCATGCACTCTCTGAATCTCAATTTCTAGAAAACCATATAGGTAAGCTGTTGGATATTTTGAAACTAATTTGACTTGGCGCCGTTGTTGCCTATATCAAAATATTCAACAGCATCTTTATTAAATAGTAGACTTACAATTCATACAACAACGCTTAGTCCGTCATCAATTAACCGTTCATGACGAACTTAGCTATGTCATTCATGATGTAATCGATTATGACATGAGCCTACATGTCACATAGTTGATTATGACATCATATGATTGATGGATAAACTGGAAAGGTCCACTCTGGATCATTGACATGTTGTTACAGTAATAGTCTAATACGCCTGAGCATGAAATTGTGCATTACCAATTTTTTAACAGATTAAACATGTAGACACACTTTATGTTCCAATATGCACATTACCCTACAGGGCTTGAAAATGTCAGTAAAAAGGGCAAATATCAGTAAAACGGCAAGGCAATCTTGCCTCAATGGCTTTCACAATTTTAGGGACATTATGGCATTGTCTTAGGACATCAAAGCATACTATGCCTCATGAAAGAGCATGAAGACAACATTTGGACTTTCTCATGCAATCAGGATCAAGAACCCTTTCTTCCCCATCTACAGCAGAAACATTACAGGGGTTGTTCAGTGTTGCCGTCTACAGAGACGATTCTGTATATTTACTTTTGATACTTTATTTAGCAGTCTGTATGTGCGATACCATGGCAATAGAGGAGGGCACCTAATGCACTTCTTGCTTTTTATAAATAGCATAATGGAGGCCACTAAGGAAAGAGGGAGTGTCTGTGGTTTATTTCGAGCCCTGCCCTATCAATACATTAACCCGGTAACAATCATATAGGCCAAAAACCGCTTCTGCAGTGGTCTTGAGAAATGTCCATTTGCAGACCAAAAGAAGACTATTTTTGGAAATTTATCACTGGAATGACTGGCTCGATAACCGAGCCAGTCATTTCAGTGGTAAATTTTCAAAAATTGTCTTCCCATGGCTTGCACTGACATTTTTCGAGATTTTCTTAACCAAATTGGACCAGGCTAAGCATAACCTAACAATAGAGGAATTCTGTCTGTCGATCAAGTATTGACGTCACAATCAATTATGTCACATATAGGTTGACATCACAATCTACCATCAAAATTGACAGCAATAGTCGGTCATGAACGTGGAATAATCTGCCAAGTTGTATGAATTTTTTTTATTATAAACCTTTGCTACTTAATAAAACTTCTGTTGAATTTTTTGAAACTAATTTGACTGGCCGCTGTTGCCGCCATAGGCAGCAACAGCACCTGATCAAATTACTTTAAAAATATTCACCAACTTACCTGTATAGATCTGGTAAATTTTCAAAAATAGTCTTCTCTTGGTCTGCAAATGGACATTTTACATGAGAAAATTTTGTTTCTAGATTAAATTCGAGGGTTAAAGTGTTAATATCACATTTTCTAGCAAACTCCAAAATTTTAAACTGTTCTGGGACCAACACATATAACTATACGCTAAAAAACGGACATAGCAATGAAAGAGACTGATAAATAAACAGACAGTATAATATCCATAGCCTTAAATCCATAGCCTTGCGTAGTCCTGATCATTGTACCAAACTACACTGTGAATGTTTGGTTTGGAAAATGGTGTAAAAGTTAAACAAAATAATGGCAAGAAGTTGGTTTGAACAATCTTCGAGCATAGACAACGATAGTGTACATGTTGCAGATATAACAATAAACAATAATAGCTATCACAACCATAAACACGCCTTTCATGTTTATAAAAGTGCTCACCAAATAAATACTATGTACAAATTATACATACCCATAACGTACATTGGTGATTATCAACAAAGCCATTATTTTATAACAAATAGGTATTACAACATATTGATTTTTTACTAATATTATGCACTATTTCATAACTTTATTTTTTACAAACTAGTTGCACAAAAGCCTGATTTTTTTCATAAACTCACAGCCAAATATACAGTACGTTACTAATCTGTACTACATAATGCTATTTAACTGATTCCTACTAATCACATAATTAACATTAAACAATAACATCATTTCATATCAAAATTACCTCTGCAGTGGTCTTGAGAAATGTTCATTTGCAAATCAAGAAGACTATTTTTGACAATGACAAACTTGTCCAATAAAATGCGTCATTGACATATTTTCCAATCACGCCACAGTGAGGTCAAGTGTCTATTTTGAAGACAATGTTGATGAAAGCGTTTGCGCTTTAGCTTTAGATCCTAAAATTGGCATACGTCTTTGCGACCTCACGCACAAGCTTTCGCTCAAGATCCATGTACAACCATTTATTTAAAAATGTCTTAAGAACAGAGACTATGAAGACGAACCACGCCACGCTTGCATTTATCTTTGTGCCTAGCGACACAGGTAAAGATTTACCACTACAATAACTGGTTGGATAATTGAGCCAGTCAATTCAGTGGTATATTCTCAAACATAGTCTTCTCTTCATCTGCAAATGGACATTTTATTTGTTAAAAATTGAAATTTTCTTGAAGAAATCGAGGGTTAACCCCTTTGGGGTTAAACCATTACATATTTTTTATCCACATAGTATAGTAGCGCATAGTAGATTCACACACGCCAGTGACGTATGTAGTAAGTAATGTCTTACTATACCCACTGTTCCCTAGCAGGGAATTACACAAGAACACTGGGTGTAACAGAAATTTCATTACCGCTAAACTGTTGTAAAATGAAATAGATTGATAAATAGTGACGCGTTCACTGGCAAATCCCAGAAAAGATATATATTCTTTATCATATAAAACATATTTTGTTGAATATTTTGAAATTCATTTGACTGGCTTCCAGTCACATTGATTTCAAAATGTTCAACAGAACGGCTTCCAATCAAATTAATTTCAAAATGTTCAATAGGTTTCCTATATGTTTGCCTTGAAAATGATACATGGGCAACTCATCAGTGAGTGTTCATAAAAAGCCTTGACAATTGTAAATGATGATTCATAAATAGTTTTAAAATAAGAAATAATAAAATGTTGCGTTTGTCAGTATATTTTTCTGTGCGTTGAGACTCAATAGTGAAAAGCTAGTGATAAAAATGTATAATGTTAAGAAAATGTCAAAAATCTACGGGAAACTAGCAAATTAGTAGCTTATGTAATGAATAGAATCTCAAACCTATTGCCTGAGAGTATCAAATTGATCACACTGGTTTAGTAAGAGCTCGTTTGGAACTCGTTAAATATCTGACTAAATTTGTCCAATGAATTTGATACAGAAAGGTAAAATGGTTAAAATCCTTTATATAGCGCAAAGAAAGTGATGTGAAAGACTTGAGATCATATGAGAGGGTATGACATTTCTACTTTTGATTATTCTCAAAAAATAAAAATAAATAAAAAATATATATATATATATTTAAGTACAAATAAGCCTCTTTTGCATCAGTAACAGCAAATAAGCCTTGCCTTTCAGTATTCAGTCAATTTAACCCTTTCACAGACAAATTCCCATATCTTAATCTCAGGGGAAACAAACCAGAAAGTTGTCAAATATTTTGAAATTAATATGACTGGAAGCCATTGCTGCCTTAGGCAGCAATGGCTTCCAGCCATATTAATTTCAAAATTATTCCGCAGTATATGCTGTACATCGTAAAGAATTTGCTTATCCAGTGATTTGTCATTTAAAGGGTTAAGTATATAATCCCAGCATAGTGCTATAGTATATATCACATTCTGATCACAGAAATACTATACTACTTGCAACATAAGCTTTTAGAAAATATCTCTGGTAAAAATATTCACCTACTCTGAAAGATACAATTTAAACTACTGAGTAGATGACAAATTGTGGCATAAACTATTGACTTCACACATTCAATGGTTTAAACAGAGTAAAAAATAAAACAAAGGTGTATCAGGAAAACCTATGGATGCTTCAGAAAATGTGTCGCAATAAAATCTCTTGAAGCTACAGAATTGTACTTCATACTGGGGAGCTAAGAGTAGGTTGTACTGACCTGTTGATTGCCTGGCCATCCATCACAGTATAATTCATCCATACACCAACTTTAGTTCCCATATACTCAAAACTCCTGAAATACTTTTCATGCACACCACTGTACCGTCATAGTATAATGCAATCATGCGCAAAGTTTAGTTCCCATATAAGCAAAACTCCTGAAACTACAGCCTGACAAAATAAACGAAATCTAGGATTTCTTTTTTCACGAGAGAGTTGATACTTACCTCCCTAATACTTTTGATATTGCTAAATATTGGCTTTCACTCAATAAACACTCAGATTTAAAACAGTTAGGTGCCCCTACTGGGCAGGGAGTCAGAGCGTAGTCCGGCGGATGCCAGCCCCACCACCGCGCATGCGCAGACTAGCACTTCCTCTGACTAGATTATTGGCTGACACACATGCAACTATTAAGAGCCTGAAGACCGAGCCTCTGTGGGGTGGAGAGGCCGGGTCCGTATCTAGGGAGGTAAGTATCAACTCTCTCGTGAAAAAAGAAATCCTAGATTTCGTTTATTTCACTTCAAGAGTATACTTACCTCCCTAATACTTTTGATATTGCCAGAATTCGAAAGTGAATCTGGCGGGAGGGAGGCGAGGTCAAAAGACCAGCTCATCCCTATACGCTTTTCTGCGTTTAAGGCACTAAAACTTCTGAAACTGTAAGAAAAAACAGTCAGGATTTGACTAACCATCGGATAACACCACCGATGTATGAGAGATGACCGAATGTCATATGCGCTCCCCCCCCCTCCTTCCTGGGAGGAAGAGTCGACTGACCTCAATGTCCTATACGCTCTCTACGTACAAGTGCCATGTACTACAGGACAGAGACGAAAAAGCTCCATTTTCGTAACTCTCAACAATGAACCACACAAATACACAAACCATCACCATATTAATAACGGGTAATCGTGACAATACAATCAACAACGGACAACACATGAACAAGACTGACCTTGTTGACAATGGCTGCTGACATCATCTTCCCATCGGTAAAGACTGATGCAGGCCCAAAAATGTGGGTGTTTCCATAAATTAATTGTGATATATATAAGTAATGAGGAAATCACCTCAAAAAATATAAACCGATTTATTTTTTCAAAACCGACAAGGCGAGAGGATTAGAGGTGTCACGGAGATAATGGTCTGTAAAACTTGACTCACAGTGCCACTGAGCCACCGACATAATATCATCCACAGGGACCCCATTAAATAGGGCCGTGGATGTCACTACGCCGCGGACACTGTGAGCCTTGGCCACGTCAACCTGTTTCCCGGTGGCGGATTTATGGCAAAACTGAATGCATTCCACAATCCACCTGGAAATGGTGTCCTTAGAAGCCCTCCCATGGGGTTCAATATA
This sequence comes from Chaetoderma sp. LZ-2023a, assembly GCA_034401795.1. Taxonomy (NCBI): domain Eukaryota; kingdom Metazoa; phylum Mollusca; class Caudofoveata; order Chaetodermatida; family Chaetodermatidae; genus Chaetoderma; species Chaetoderma sp. LZ-2023a. The sequence continues at coordinate 51,630,861 of CM067366.1, read as the reverse complement.
TGACAACCATAACGCTGACTGGTCGGTGCGCCATGCCGCCGTACGTTGTTTGTACCGGCGCAGCGCCCGGACGGGACACCATGCTTTAGAATTAGGATCATATCTAGTTAAAGCAGGCAAAATAATAGGTTGACCTGGATATTTCAACGACTGATTTTTAGCCAAGAAATTAATCCTAGGTAGCAGCTTAAGGCCTTCCCCTGAAACCACAAAACGGTCATCCTCGGCTGATAAGGCATGAATCTCACTCCTACGCCTAGCCGAGGCCGCAGCAATTAAAAACACAGTCTTCAGTGTTAATAGTTTCATAGAAATGGAACTAAGTGGTTCAAAAGGCTTATCACCTAGTACTTGAAGCACTAGCGATAAACTCCAAGACGGAATCACAGGAGGATTCCTTGGTCTTAGATTGCCCATGCCTTTAATTAATACATTCAATGTATTTACTTCATCACTTCCCCTCTTAGCCAAGCAAGGAATAACAGACATTAATGCTGACTTATAACCAGCAATAGAGTTAGGCTTGAGGCTATAGGCATCATAGAGGTGACAGAGGAAATCAGCTACTACTTGAATAGATGAATCCATTGGATCAATACATCTTTTTGAGCACCATTCTGCAAATCTGTTGATTTTATAATTATATGCTCTGGAGGTTGACCCCCTCCTGGCTTTGGCCATAAACATGGCTGCTTGCTCAGAAAAGCCCTCCTTAATTCTAGATTCCTTGACAACATCCACGCAGTCAATCTGAACATTGACGGATTGTTGTGAAGGGCCTTGCCCTGGAAGATAATATCTTCCATCAGAGGCAGAGGAACCGGATTGCAGACCAGAAGGTCCAGCAGATCCGTATACCATGATCGGCTTGGCCAATCCGGGGCGATCAGAAGCACTTGGCATTCCTCTTGTCTGATTTTCTGAAGAATTTTTGGAATCAGGATTGCTGGAGGGAATGCGTATGCATACATTCTCCCCCAGCTGATAGCTAACGCATCTGTTGCGAAAGCGCTTGGATCCGGAATCGGAGAGACGTACGTCGTCATCTTCGCATTCTTCTTCGTTGCGAACAAATCGATGTTGGGTTTCCCCCAATGGTCGAACAGACGATCCGCCACACATTGATTTAGTTGCCATTCCGTGGGTAAAACACTCATCCTTCGGCTCAATGAGTCTGCTAGCAGGTTTAACCTTCCCGGAATATGAACTGCTTTCAAGGTAATCTGGTGATCCAGACACCAACAAAGCAGTTTCCATGTCATCATACAGAGACTGGGCGACTTCGTTCCGCCCTGGCGGTTTATGTAAGTCACAACTGTTGAGTTGTCTGAACGAATAAGAACAATCTTGTCCTGAACTTTCTGTAAGAAATGTTCCAGGCCCAGGACTACTGCTCTTAGCTCCAGTAGATTTATATGTTCCTGTGACTGTTCCAGATTCCAAAGCCCTGATATCGTGGATTCTTCCAGGCAAGCTCCCCAGCCCTCCATCGATGCATCTGTATACACAGTCACCTGAGGGTGGGGAGGGGTTAGCAAAACCCCCGGTAAGAGATTCTCTGTATTCAACCACCATTGCAGGTGGTGAATCAGAGGCGCCAACACTGACACATTCGAGTCCAGCGAACCTGTACTCTGGGTCCATTGTGTCATGAGAAACAACTGGATCGGCCGCCTGCGTAAGGCGGCCTGAGGAATGACTGGTTCCAACGAAACCATCAACCCCAGCATTCTCAAGTAAACCCGTGCCAGGACATGACGACTGTCGCACACTGACTGAATCAACGAGATGAGTATTTGAACTCTCTCCTGAGTAGGATAAACATATCCTGTCTCCAGATCGAAGAACATCCCCAGGTAAACAAACTTCTGGGATGGAGTCAGCTCTGATTTTGGGAAATTGATCATCCAGCCCAAGTCTGTGAGAATTTTCAAAACAATCTCCAGATTGGCGGACAAACTTTCCCGGGTGTGCGCTTTCAACAGCCAGTCGTCTATGTACGTGTGGACTGCTATGCTTCTCCTGCGGAGGTATGCTGTGATCGCAAGAACCACACGGGTGAAAACCCGAGGAGCCGTGGAAATTCCGAAGGGCAACACCCTGAATTCCCACTGTCTGCCCTGGAATGCAAATCTCAGGAAGCGACAGAAACTCCTGTGGATGGGGATGTGGAAATAAGCGTCCTTCAAATCTATTGACGCCGTCCACATCCCCCTCTCCAACCCCGCCAACACCGAGCGCACCGTTTCCATCTTGAAACTGGGCGTCTCGATGAACTTGTTCAATGGCTTGAGGTTGAGAATCGGTCTCCACCCACCGGTGCGTTTTGTTACCAAGAACAGGGTTGAATAGAAGCCCGGACACCTTTGTGCCGGCTGAATAGCTCCTTTTTGTACGAGGGAATTTATCTCCTCCTCGATACACAACCTTTGATCTGGATCTCTCGGAATGGGAGTCCAGACTGGCACCAGAGACAGTCGCGACGGCGGGCCTGTCATCCACTCTGGATGATACCCCACGGAAAGCCATCGCAAGACTAAACGGTCCTGAGTTAACCGTTCCCACTCTTGCATGTGGTCGGCTAGCCGGCCTCCCACCGGTCCACCTAGGGACCGCGGTGGACACAAGGCATGCAAGAGCGGCACTGTCTCCGTCGCCATACACACCGGCGTGGTCCTTACCGCGGTAAGCGCCCTGTCAGGAACGATAACCACGCCCAGATCCTCGCGCGACCCGCCCCGCCCCGCGCGCACCTCGGTGCACGGGCGGCTGCCTGGCTGACGGCGGCTGAGGAGCCTGCGCCCCCCTCACTGCTGGCCGAATCGCACGCGGCCGAGGCCGGCGTTGCGACGGCGGCTGGCCTCTGACTTGGCCAACACCACCTCGAGCCTGCAGGGGACGATACGCAGGGGCCGCGGCGCGAACGTTAGCACGACGCAGTACCTCAAACTGTTCGCGCAGCGCCCTCTGGTTATTCACCAGGGTGACCGTCTCCTGGAGGTGGCGACATCCCTCACCTCCAAAAAGACCAGGACCCGTCATAGGCGTACGGAGTAGCCTATTATACAGGTCCTGAGACGGGCACAGATTGTCCAGGGCAAATGTGCGTCTTGCCCTGACACTCCTGGTCACCGCCCGCGTCATACAGTCCAGCGCCAGGTTAATACCATCCTGGATGGTTCGCTGGACCGCGAGCGGGCCTGGCTGGCGCGATGCGGATGCCGTTACTACCCCCTGTAACAGCTGGGAGACGTGGGACAGAGCGGCCATCGAAGCCCTCCCACTCTCCTCCGCATCACGCAACGCGGTATCCGCCGAACGCAACGCGTTCGCGCACAAGACCCCCGCGTCAGAACGGGAGCCTGGCCGCGTATCCTCACCCAAAGCCGCGCGGTCATCCACGCTGGGCTTGGGTACCACACCGTACCGCTGGTAGTCCAGGGGCACGATGCGACAACGCCTGGCCACCTCACGAGGGGCCTTCGCGAGACGTCCACTCGTGTTAATGGACGCCTCCGCCGCCTTGAACATGTCAACGACATGCTCCGCCAGCGGCAGAGAAGGCATAGCGTTAGCAGTTGGTTTCCCAGCTAACCACGGCGTGTGAACACGGTGGCTAGCCGACTGCTCCACGGGCAGATCAGGCCTAACGCTCACCAACCACTGGCAAGCGTCATACCAATCCTCCTCCGTGGCTAACTGCGAGCGCTCTACAAGACGGGGTCCTTCGTCTTCCTCCTGAGCGCAAGCAGTAGAGCTTGACGGCGGGTACGCTGATACACCTGGCAAGCCAGGGAAAACATGCGGGCCTGACAGCACCGGCATGAGAATATCACTGGTTTGACCAGGAGCAGGCACCGCGGTAGAGCGCGGGGTACATATAGCCCTACCACGGGCCCGGCCAGCACCAGCTACACTCTCGGCAAGCCGAGGTATGCGGTACCGCTGGCCATCAGCAGCGCCCTGGGCCACCACCTGAACCGCGGACCTTACTCCAGGGTGAGTAATACCGTGGAAAAAAGCGCCTGTATTCCCCGCGAGGGGAGCACAAACGTCTTCATCCATGTCCACGTCGTCAGACGGCGACCCTAGCAGGTAATCCTCATCACCCTGGTCAGAAAGATTAGACCCCGGGTCAGCAAAGAGAGCTAACCCGGGCTGACCAGGAACGGTGCCATAGGAGGTACTGGCCACCGCGGCGTGCGGATACCCCTGGACTGATAAGCAGCCAGCGGGTTCCAGCGACAACCGTCCACGGTCCCCTATCGGCGCGGCAATAAGCCTGCTGCCAGGGCCGTGGAACGCCCCCTCTAATGGGGCCACCTCTGAATCGTCGGACAACGGAAGCGGACTAAGGAAAATCGATCCAGAGGCGGGGATTACCTGCTCCGAAGCCGATGATGAGGACAATAAAGGATCCGGTCCAGGAAGCATGCCACGAAGCAACCCTGGAACCAAATCTTTTATTGTCCTCTTCATCTCTCCCAACATCTCGGTCCGGAAGGTCTCCATATCCACCGCGGACGAGACCTTCCCCTTACCCTTCCTACTTACAACCTCTCGTTTCCGCTTCTTCTTCCTCTCCTCCACTACCACCTTGTCCGTCGCCTGTAAGCAGCACAAGAATTCGGACATTAACTCGCCCCCCCAGTGCTTACATATGTCACAATTAATCAATGGACCACAAGGGCTACATCGATAACACAGATGCGGCCAGAACTTTACATGTACAAAACGTCCACAGGACGCGCAACCCGGTCCCTGAAACAGGGCAAAGGACAAGGAGTATGAGCAACTAGTTAAGCTTAGAAACTCAATCCAACTCAAGGAGAAGGAAAACGATCATAAAGATCAATATACATCAAAAACCAGCATAGCGCTTGAATTGCTAATAAATACATAGCCAGCTGAATATGACGTCATTAATCCCGTGTCAGGAAAAATTCGATCCCAACAAAACATCCAAGTGCAAAGACGAATTGTATGCTGAATGGATAAGTTGACTACACAACCATCAGATACATATAGATAACTCTTGACTGGCAAAAATGTTAATTATCTCCCTTTGATTGTTTACAATAATTAACATCACCACATTATCAATAACTAGATACCTGACACTTTGTATAGACAAACCATCCAACGTGACGAACCGGAAACTCCACCATCTGCACGCCTCTTAACTCTCTCCACCTCAGGGGGAAGGAATTGGATCAAGAGGGCAAAGTGAGAAGACCTTTATACCAGGCCTCCAACTCACTGGACATAATTTTTCATTTGGTTAGATAACCTAACAGAGTTAGTAGGAAATGGAACCATGGTGGAGAGAATACTAATTCTCTGGTACTGTGACGTCACAACCTAGCGTCATACAGACCTGTGGACAGAAACAGAAAGAGAAATTAGCCCTAGGTAGCACCGAGTTGACCTAAACCAACTAACTAAGGCGCTTATCACGGTAAACGCGAGTCCCGGAAACACAACACACCGGGAAGAAAACTCGCTAATTTTACTAGAAGTCACCTGATTTAAAGGTCCAACGTCCTCCGGTGGCGAAGTGTATCCTCCCGCCATCCAAATCAGGTCTTATCACTTCCAAAATAACACCAATAAAAACGTTAATGAGCAAGAAAAGCTTATGACTGAAAAACATGTGTGTTCTCTTTGCCAATAATCTAGCAAAGAGGAAGTGCTAGTCTGCGCATGCGCGGTGGTGGGGCTGGCATCCGCCGGACTACGCTCTGACTCCCTGCCCAGTAGGGGCACCTAACTGTTTTAAATCTGAGTGTTTATTGAGTGAAAGCCAATATTTAGCAATATCAAAAGTATTAGGGAGGTAAGTATACTCTTGAAGTGAAAATATTCTGTAATGCTGTGAACCATGAAAAGTATGTTACACTGACATAGCGTTCATGCACAGCACACCGTCACAGAATAATGCAGTCATACACCAAGTTTAATTCCCGCACCCCAAAATAATTTTGAAACTAGTTTGGTCACAAATTTTGTGATGTTCAGCCAACCATGAAAACTAAGTGATGCTGACGTACTTTTCACATGCAGACATTTTCCATGTATGATGCATTCAAACACCAAGTTTAGTTCCTGTAAACAAAAAACTCTAACAGAAAGCACTTTCTGTAATGTTCAGTGAATCATGAAAAGTAGGTAACACTACATTTCATGCACTATACACCAGAGTATAATGCAACCATACACCAAGTATTCTTTCCTTATACTGAACTCTTGAAAGTTACACAGCTCAGACAAAAGTTTTCTTGATGTTCACTTAACAGTGAACAAGTCAGGCTGGCATAATTTTCATACAGAACAGATCTTGTTACGATGCATCCACATACCAAGTTTGGTCATTGTAGGTGAAAAACCCTAGAAACTATGGCCCGAAGAAACTTGTACAGGATAAACGGACTGACAGATGGATGGATGTAAAAAACGGTGGCTACAAGCGTCACTGAAATTTTTCGGGAAGCATGATCAGGAGAAATATACAGGTAACATTGCGAATCAGGCAGAAATTATGACTCCCTGACCAATACATTGAAATAGATTATGTTACAGATTAGTTAGCTTACAAAATTATATAATTATCTAACTACAATGTATAAGATTATAAACATAATGAATGCCTCTGCAATGCACCAGATTTAAATACAATAACTTAACTCATTAGCACGGAATTTAACCCTTTAACTCTCATATCAGCCAAAAACAGCCTCTCCAGTGGTCTTGGGAAATGTCCATTTGCAGACCAAGAGAAGACTATTTTTGAAAATTTACCAATGGAATGACTGGCTCGATAACCGAGCCAGTCATTCCAGTGGTAAATTTTCAAAAATAGTCATCTCTTTTTCTGCAAGTGGACATTTTCTTTGAGAAAATTTAATTTTTCTTGAGCAAATTCGAGAGTTAAAGGGTTAATAGAGTGATCAATCTCTAGTTATACACACCCCTTTCTAGCTAAGCTCCGCCCACTTTGTTCACATATTTAAATCGGTTTTAAACACACTGACCAGAATCCAAATTACAAGGTAATTATACAAAATGTTCATAATGTCTATTAAATTGTAAATTCATCAAAGACACAATTTGTACACCTTCATTACACACCTTCGTGATGAAGACACATCATTTTGATTGTGACATCACGAGATAAGAAATAACGTATTTGATTATGTCGTCAGATACTTGAGTGACAGATCAAATCCTTCCATTGTCTTGTTGATGATTTGTATGTATGATTACTGTATTGTGGCTGTAGTTAGTAGAAACATCCTACAGCTGCAATCAGTCCTTCTTCGAATTTGACCACTGTGTCTTGTCCTCACCCAACATCTTTAGCCTCCTCGCCAACATCTGATCTGAGTGTACCCGAGTCCTGTTTTCATGTGGTCACCTATGCAATGACATCCTCTCCTGACTTTATATTTGCTGGCGCCCAGTTGCGAATCCAAGACTCTGTGCTGGTGTCTTCAGTCATCCTTAGCACATTGGCAAACACAGACGGTCTTTGCAGGGCGACTTTTATGGACACAGACAACGTATGGCGATTTGTAGAGGCATTAAAATACACACTCACTGGTAATGCCTTTAAGGTAAGGATTTTATAGGAATGTGCAGACAAATGACTACTGATCATTAACCCTTCCATGACGAAACCGGCCAAAACTGGCCTATGCAGTAGTCTCAAGGAATGCCCATTTGCAGACCAAGAGAATGCTATTTTTGAAAACTTACCAATGGAATGACTGGTTCGATAACCGAGCCAGTCATTCCAGTGGTGAATTTTCAAAAATAGCATTATATTTTGATTTTCTTGACCAAATTTAGACATTAAAGGGCTAAAAAAACTGAAACTATAAAGTTGCTGTCAAAAACTACAACATCCTACAAAACAGTTTTTAAAACAAGATGGACTGCGTACCACGTGTCGTGCCTTTTAGTTTTTCGGTTATCGCACATCATGTGGGGCACTGTTCTTAAAAGTTTCCCCCCTTGATATCTCCAATGTCTATTGAATAACTCTAACGTTCTTCTAATGATTGAAAAGGAGAGAAATCACGCAGAAATAAACAAGGTCTAAACCATGTAAGAGTACATGTAAAATTTAATTTTTTCTGCAAACAGAATACAATGATGATACAGAATAAATCTGTAAAGTTTCTTTGGAATAAACGAAATCTAGGATTTCTTTTTTCACGAGAGAGTTGATACTTACCTCCCTAATACTTTTGATATTGCTAAATATCGGCTTTCACTCAATAAAACACTCAGATTAAAAACAGTTAGGTGCCCCTACTGGGCAGGGAGTCAGAGCGTAGTCTGGCGGATGCCAGCCCCACCACCGCGCATGCGCCGACTACTACTTCCTCTGGCTCATTTATTGGCTAACACATGCAACTACCAAGAGCCTGAAGACCGAGCCTCTGTGGGGCGGAGAGGCCGGGTCAGTATCTAGGGAGGTAAGTATCAACTCTCTCGTGAAAAAAGAAATCCTAGATTTCGTTTATTTCACATCAAGAGTATACTTACCTCCCTAATACTTTTGATATTGCCAGAATTCGAAAGTGAATCTGGCGGGAGGGAGGCGAGGTCAAAAGACCAGCTCTTCCCTATACGCTTTCAAGCGTTTAAGGCACTTATGACGTCTGAAACTGTGTGAAAACACAGTCAGGATTTGATAAACCATCGGATAACACAACCGATGCCTGAGAGATGACCGATTTGTCATATGCGCTCCCCCCCCTCCCTTGGGAGGAAGATTAAATGACCTCAATGTCCTACACGCTCTCTTCGTACTAGTGCTAAGTACTATAGGACAGAGACGAAAAGGCTCCATTTTCGTATACTCTCTCTAAAGAACCACAACCCACATAAACCATCACCATATTAATAACACTGGGTAACGTGACAATACAAACAATGAACAACACATGAACAAGACTGACCTTGTTGTACTAGGAAGCTGTCATCATGAATCCAGTAGAGAAGGATGATACAGTCCCGACAAGTGGTTGTCACCGTCGCTGAATGGCGAAGTATATAAGCAATGCGGAGGCACTCTTCACAAACATAAAGCGGTTATTGTTTCAAAATCGACAAGGCGAGAGGGTTAGAGGTGTCACGGAGGTAATGGTCTGTAAAACTAGACTCACAGTGCCACTGAGCCACTGACATAATATCATCCACAGGGACCCCATTAAAAAGGGCAGTGGATGTCACGACACCGCGGACACTGTGAGCCTTGGCCACGTCAACCTGTCGCCCGGTGGCGGATTTGTGACAAAATTGAATACATTCCACAATCCACCTAGAAATGGTGTCCTTAGACGCCCTACCATGGGGTTCAATATATGACAACCATAACGCTGACTGGTCGGTACGCCACTCCGAAGTACGCTGTTTGTACCGGAGCAGCGCCTGTACGGGGCACCATACTTTAGAATTAGGATCATATCTAGTTAAAGATGGCAAAAAAATAGGTTGACCTGGATATTTCAATGACTGATTTTTAGACAAGAAATTAATCCTAGGTAGAAGCTTAAGGCCTTCCCCTGTAACCACAAAACGGTCAACCTCGGCTGATAAGGCGTGAATTTCACTCCTACGCCTTGCCGAGGCCGCAGCAATTAAAAATACAGTTTTAAGAGTTAACATTTTCATAGAAATGGAACTAAGTGGTTCAAAAGGCTTATCACCTAGTACCTGGAGCACCAGTGATAAACTCCAAGACGGAATCAGTGGAGGATTCCTTGGTCTTAGATTGCCCATGCCTTTAATTAATACATTTAATGTACTTACTTCATCACTCCCCCTATTAGCCAAGCAAGGAATAACAGTCATTAAAGCTGACTTATAACCAGCAATAGAGTTAGGCTTGAGGCTATAGGCATCATATAGGTGACAGAGGAAATCAGCCACTACCTGAATAGATGATTCCATTGGATCAATACATCTTTTTGAGCACCATTCTGCAAATCTGTTGATTTTATAATTATATGCTCTGGAGGTTGACCCCCTCCTGGCTTTGGCCATAAACATGGCCGCTTGCTCAGAAAAGCCCTCCTTAATTCTAGATTCCTTGACAACATCCACGCAGTCAATCGGAACATTGACGGATTGTCGTGAAGGGCCTTGCCCTGGAAGATAAGGTTGTCCATCAGAGGCAGCGGAACCGGATTGCAGACCAGAAGGTCCAGCAGATCCGTATACCACGATCGGCTTGGCCAATCCGGGGCGATCAGAAGCACTTGGCACTCCTGCTGCCTGATTTTCTGAAGCACCTTTGGAATCAGGATTGCTGGGGGGAATGCGTATGCATACATTCCCTCCCAGCTGATAGCTAACGCATCTGTTGCGAAAGCGCTTGGGTCTGGAATCGGAGAGACGTACGTCGTCATCTTCGCATTCTTCTTCATCGCGAACAAATCTATGTTGGGTTTCCCCCAATGGTCGAACAGACGATCCGCCACACATTGATTTAGTTGCCATTCCGTGGGTAAAACACTCATCCTTCGGCTCAATGAGTCTGCTAGCAGATTTAACCTCCCCGGAATATGAACTGCTTTCAAGGTGATCCCATGATCCAGGCACCAACAAAGCAGTCTCCATGTCATCATACAGAGACTGGGCGACTTCGTTCCGCCCTGGCGGTTTATGTAAGTCACTACTGTTGAGTTGTCTGAACGAATTAGAACAATCTTGCCCTGAACTTTCTGTAAGAAATGTTCCAGGCCCAGGACTACTGCTCTTAGCTCTAGTAGATTGATATGTTCCTTGGACTGATCCAGATCCCAAAGCCCTGATACTGTGGACTCTTCCAGACAAGCTCCCCACCCCTCCATCGATGCATCTGTATACACAGTCACCTGAGGGTGGGGAGGGGTTAGCAAAACCCCCAGCAAGAGATTCTCTGTATTCAACCACCATTGCAGGTGGTGAATCAGAGGCGCCAACACCGACACGTTCGAGTCCAGCGAACCTGAACTCTGGGTCCACTGTGTCATGAGAAACAACTGGATCGGACGCCTGCGCAAGGCGGCCTGTGGAATGACTGGTTCCAAAGAAACCATCAAGCCCAGCATTCTCAAGTAAACCCGTGCCAGGACATGACGACTGTCGCACACCGACTGAATTACCGAGATGAGTACTTGAACCCTCTCCTGAGTGGGGTACACATACCCCGTCTCCAGATCGAAGAACATGCCCAGGTAAACAAACTTCTGGGATGGAGTTAGCTCTGATTTCGGGAAATTGATCAGCCAGCCCAAGTCCGAGAGAGTTTTCAAAACAATCTCCAGATTGGCTGACAACGATTCCCGGGTGTGTGCTTTCAACAGCCAGTCGTCTATGTACGTGTGGACTGCTATGCTTCTCCTGCGGAGGTATGCAGTGATCGCGAGAACCACACGGGTGAAGACCCGAGGAGCCGTGGAAATTCCGAAGGGTAACACCCTGAATTCCCACCGCCGGCCCTGAAATGCAAATCTCAGGAAGCGACGGAAACTCCTCTCTATGGGAATGTGGAAATAAGCATCCTTCAAATCTATCGACGCTGTCCACATCCCTCGCTCTAACCCCGCCAACACCGAGCGCACAGTCTCCATCTTGAAACTGGGTGTCTCGATGAACTTGTTCAACGGCTTGAGGTTGAGAATCGGCCTCCACCCTCCGGTGTTTTTTGTTACCAAGAACAGGGTTGAATAGAAGCCCGGGCACCTCTGTGCCGGCTGAATGGCTTCTTTTAGTATGAGGGAATTTATTTCCTCCTCTATACACAACCTCTGATCCGGATCCCGTGGAATGGGAGTCCAGATCGGCGCGAGAGACAGTCGCGATGGCGGGCCTGTCACCCAGTCGGGACGATACCCGACCGAAAGCCATCGCAAGACTAAACGGTCCTGAGTCAACCGCTTCCACTCTGGCAAGCGGGCGGCCAAACGGCCGCCCACCGGTCCACCTAGGGATAGAGGTGGACATAAGGAGGGCCAGAGTGGCACTGTTCTCTCGGCCTGAAACACCGGAGTGGTTCCCACCGCGGTAACCAGGCCATCAGGCCCGATTACCGCGACCAGATCCCCGCGCGCCCCGCCCAGCGCCGCGCGCACCACGGTGCGCGGGCGGCTGTCTGGCTGGGTGCGGCTGGGGAGCCTGCGCCCCCCTCACTGCTGGCCGAATCGCCCGTGGCCTAGGCCTACGTTGCGACGGTGGCTGGCCCCTGACCTGGCCAGCACCACCTCGAGCCTGCAGAGGACGATACGCAGGGGGTGCCGCGCGAACACGCTCCCGCCGGAGCACCTCAAATTGTTCCCGCAGCGCCCTCTGGTTATTAACCAGAGTAACCGTCTCCTGGAGGTGCCTGCATCCCTCACCTCCAAAGAGACCAGGACCTGTCATAGGCGTCCGCAGCAGCCTATTATACAGGTCCTGGGACGGGCACAGATTGTCAAGCGCAAACGTGCGCCTCGCCCGGACACTTCTGGTTACCGCCCGCGTCAAACAGTCCAAAGCCAGGTTGATACCATCCTGAATGGCTCTCTGGACTGTCACCGGGCTTGGTTGGCGTGATGCGGAAGCCGCTACCACCCCTTGTAGCAGCTGGGAGACGTGGGACAGAGCGGCAATCGACGCTCTCCCACTCTCCTCCGCATCCCGCAGCGCGGCATTTGCCGAACGCAACGCGTTCGAGCACAAGACTCCCGTGTCAGAACGGGAGCCCGGCCGCGCATCTTCGCCCAAAGCCGCGCGATCATCAACGCTCGGCTTCGGCACCACACCGTACCGCTGGTAATCCAGGGGCACGATGCGGCACCGCTTCGCCACCTCGCGAGGGGCCTTCGCGAGACGTCCATTCACCTTAATGGACGCCTCTGCCGCTTCGAACATGTCCACGACATGCTCAGCAAGCGGCAGAGATGGCATAGCGGTAGCCGCCGGCCTACCAGCTAACCACGGCCGATGGTCACGCTGGCTAGCCGGCAGCTCCACGGGTAGATCTGGCCGAACACTTACCAGCCACTGGCAAGCGTCCGACCAATCCTCCTCCGTGGCTAACTGCGAGCGCTCTACTAGACGAGGGCCTTCGTCTTCCTCCAGAGCACTCGCAGTTGATGTCGACGGCGGGTAAGCTGATACCCCTGGCAAGCCTGGAAAAGCATGCGGGCCCGAGAGAGCAGGCATGCTAAATTCCGCGGCTTGACCAGGAGCAGGCGCCGTGGCAGAGCGCGGGGTAAACACCGCTCTACCACGGGTCTGACCAGCACCAGCCATACCATCGGCAAGCCGAGGTATGCGGTATCCGTGGTCAACAGCACCGCCCGGGGACACCCTCTGGACCGTGAAATCTACTCCTGCGTGAGTAGAACCATGGAACACGTCGCCTGCATTCCCCGCGAGGGGTGCACAGACGTCGTATTCCATGGCCACGTCCTCAGACGGCGACCCCAGCAGGAGATCCTCTTCTTCCTGGCCAGAAAGATTAGACTCCGGGTCAGCAAAGAAAGCTAACCCGGACTGGCCAGGAAAGGTGCCATAGGAGGGTTTGGCACCTTCGGCGCGCGGATACCCGGGGTCTGATGAGCAGACCGCGGGTCCCAGCAACAACCGTTGTCCACGGCCCCTCGGCGCGGCGCCATGCCTGCTGCCAGGGCCTTGGACTGCCCCCAACAAAGGGGCCACCTCTGAATCCACAACCGGACCGGACCTAAAGAGACCGGATTCAGAGGCGGGGATCACCTGCTCGTAAGCAGATGCCGAGGACAACAAAGGAGCTGGCCCAGGGAGCATGCCACGAAGCAACTCTGGGACCAGATCCTTTATTGTCCTCTGCATCTCTTGCAACATTTCGGACCTGAAGGCCTCCATATCCACCGCGGATGAGGCCTTCTTCTTACCCTTCTTACACACTTTCTCCTTCTTCTTCCTCTCTTCCTCCATTACCTTCTCCCTTGCCTGCAATGCGAGAAAATCAGACATTAATTCGCCCCCCCACAGCTTACATACGTCGCACTTCAGCAACGGTCCACAGGGACTGCAGCTGAAGCACAAGTGCGGGACGAAGCGGCTTTTAAGAAACCTCCCGCAGGACGGGCAACCAGGTCTCTGAAACAGGACAAAGGACAGGGACAATGAGCAAGATAGTTAAGGTTAGCGAACTCAAAACCAACTAAAAAGAGAGGACAGGATCATCAAGATCAGAAATCAAGAAGAACCAGCCATGGACAAAACGTTAATTGTTAATAAAAAGGCCAAGGCCGATTATGACGTCATCACTCTCGTGACCAAATTAATCGATCCGCAACAAGCACCAAGAGCAAGAACGAATTGTATAAGTAAACGGAACATTTCCGTTGAATTGGCATTTCGAGTACACAACAATCAGATATACAGAGATAACTCCTTCCAATTCTAGCATTGGCAAAAAGGGAAATTATCTCCCCTTTTGTTTACAATAATTAGATACCTGATCCTTGTATAGACAAACCATCCAACGTGATGAACCGGAGAACTCCACCATAGTACGCCTCTACATTCTCTCCACCTCAGGGGAAGGAATTGGAGCAAGAGGGCAAAGTGAGAAGACCTTTATAACAGGCCTCCAACTCACTGAACATAGATCTTTTGGTTAGATAACCTAACAGTATTAGTAGGAAATGGAACCGTGGTGGAGAGAAAACATATCCTCTTGTGCCGAGAAGTCCATCAAAGCGTCTATGCGATACCTGTGGACAAAACACAAAGAGAAATGAGACATATGAAGCACCATGTTGTAAAAAACCAACATAATCAGGCGCTAATCACGGTAAGCGCGAGTCCCGGAAATACATTAAACCGGGACAAAACACGCTAGCATATCAAAGAATTCACCTGATAAAGCGATCCCGCTCCTTCTAAAGGCGAATCCTCCCTTTCCGACATGCTTCCACCAAAAAATAATCGTCAAACGTGAGCAAAAAACCAAGGCAACGCGCAGAAAAGTATGAAGAACACAAAACCGCATGTAACCCTTTGCCAATAAATGAGCAAAGAGGAAGTAGTAGTCGGCGCATGCGCGGTGGTGGGGCGAGCATCCGCCGGACTACCTCTGACTCCCTGCCCAGTAGGGGCACCTAACTGTTTTTAATCTGAGTGTTTTATTGAGTGAAAGCCGATATTTAGCAATATCAAAAGTATTAGGGAGGTAAGTATACTCTTGATGTGAAATCGGGTAAGCTTTAGATAAATTCAATGACCGTTGAAAAACTTTAACATTCTTCTAATTCTTGGTCCAATTTAAACTAAATACAAATCGTGCAAAGCTATTTTAAAAATTCGAAAATCATTTTCATTATGATGGCGTCTGGATGTTATGATGCTATAGCACAAATCTGTAAAGTTTTAGTAAGATCGGATAAGTCCTTGATGAATTAACTGTACATTGAAAAAACTTTAACACTGACCTAATTCTTGGTATAAAATAATCCTAACAGCGTAAAAATATGGACAAAATTTGAAAATCATTTCAATTATAATGGAGACTAGAAGATGCAATGATGGTATAGATAAAATCTGTAAAGTTTTACTAAGTTCAGATAAGTCCTCGATGAATTCAATGTTCATTGAAAAACTTTAACATTTACATAAAATTCTTGATACACGCCGGACGTCATTTGGATCGCTATGTTGAGATCTTCCACTTATGGGCTCGACAAGAATGAACACCAGGTACTATCGTTAGCAGAGAACACAGACTAAAACAATGGGACAAAGCAGTAGAGTAGATGAAATAGAGTACATGGAATTGTAGCTAAGTATATATGTCACAATGCCACGCCTTGTAACATCCTAAAGGCCAACTCAAGAAGAGTCTGATTGGTGGAATCATGAAAGCACACATACAGCTCCCTGCTGTCCGGGACTGGAAACCGACGGCTGAAACAAAATACCATGACAAAAAAGTATAATACATGACAGGAACCTAGATTTGAATACCTGTTATAATTCTAATATCTGCCTCTTAACCAATTAATCCTCAAACTTGTTTTTCTCATAGAAAATGTCCATTTGTAGAACAAGAAGACAATTTTGAAAATTTACCACTGGAATGACTGGCTCGGTTATCGCGCCAGTCATTCCAGTGGTAAATTTTCAAAAATAGTCTTCTCTTGATCTGCAAATGTACATTCCTCAAGACAATTGCAGAAGCTATTTTTGGCTGCACTGAGTGGCAAGGGTTAATATTGTCATGAGAGCATCAATTGTTTGCCCATATACTTGTTCATCTACATGTACCAGACAACTACAGTACAGAATAAATACAACTCAAACAGTACCGGTTAGAAATAAATTTAAATGCTTCAAAAACAAAATTAAATTATTTTAAGCGATTCCGCATGATATGCCGTTTACGAGAACAGTGACAACAATCATGAGTTTTTGCATTAAAAAGCCAATTTCCACCCAAAAACTTGGCCCTATAATGGTGAATACTTCAAAAGGCACATCTATCCGTCATAAAGAAGCCACCTGCCAAGTTTCATTAAATTATTTTAAGTGATTCGGTATGATATGGTGTTTATGAGAAATTTTACAAAAACTTAGTTTTTGCATTAAAAGGTCCATTTTCACACAAAATCTTGGACCTATAATGGTAAATTCTTCAAAAGGCACGTCTGCGTATCATAATTGAGGGAATATACCAAGTTTCATTAAAATATCTCAAGCTGTTCTGTATGATATGCTGTTTATGAGATGCTGTGGATAGACAAACGGATCGCTGTATAGCTAGACAGACGGAGACAGTAATTACTATAGTGCCTGAATAACATATACCTTCCACTAGACATGCCAGATGGACTGTGTCACGCGTGTCAAGCCCTTTAGGTTTTCCACATATTACACATCATGTGTGGCATGATTTCTTAAAATAGTATACCCCTTTGACAAAGCAAATCTCTATTTAAAACTCTAACATTATTATAATTCTTGAAATGGGGAGAAATCACACAGACATAAAATTGTAAACCCGGTAAAAGTATGCAAAAAACCTTTTATAGTTCATTTAAATTTTGCTGCAAACTGAATGCAAGGATATAATAAGAAATCTGTAAAGATTCATTGGGATCAAATAAGCCCTTGCTAAATTTAAAGACCAGTGAATAACTTTAACATTCTTCTAATTCTGAGCGTAAGCAGGATATAAATCACACAAAAAGAAACTAAATCTAAACCCGGTAAAAGTTAAAAATAAGGAAAAAATTTGAAAATATTATTTATTGCAATGTAGACTAAATTGCACTGATGTTATAAAACAAAAATGCAAAGTTTTAATGTGATTGGATAAGTCCTTCATGTCAACTGAAAAACTTTAACATTCATCTAATTCTTGACTTAAGCAGGATATATCTCACACAAAAATATTCTAAGCCATGGCCAAACGCCGGAAAAGTATGGGAGAAATGTGAAAATCCTAAACCTTATGATGGAGACCGGATGCAATGATAGCGCAGAACAAATCTGTAAAGTTTTATTAACATCGGATAAACCCTTGATGAATTAAATGTCCATTGAACATTGACCTACTTTTTGATGCAAAATAATCGAAGTCCAAAACCCGTAAAAATACTGAAAAAAGTTGAAAATCATATCAATTATGATGGAGACTAGATGCAATGATGGTATAGACCACATCTGTAAAGTTTTATTAACATCAACTAAGTCCTTGATGAATTAAATGTCAATTGAAAAACTATAACATTTACCTAATTCTTGCTAGACGCCGGACGTCATTTGGATCGCTATGTTGAGCTCCTCCGCTTCGTTATGGGCTCTACAAAATAGTGACTAACATAGACTTATATAAACTTAAGATAAGAAATGTGGCTCAAGAGGTGATGAAGCACATGCAGGCAAGATGGAAAAAGTGAATATTAAGTTAGTCTTAAATTCTACCACTTGGTATCACCATTACGAGATTAACACAATACATCTAGAGCTATGTAACCATTAAATCAGTTACATATATTGGAAATTTCTTTTACTAAAACATTGCTGAAATGCTGTCATTCAAAATGCTGTCATGCGAATCAGCAGGACATTACCGTAGGATATAGCAAGGATTTCTTAGTAGAGCATGAGATTAAGTAAACTTTAACGCTGCCTTCTAGACTTACCCGACCACCCAGTAATTGAGCTTTGGTGGAGATTTCTTTGGATCATGCCATGTTGTGGGTCGGAATTGAAAGAGCACTCCATGTTCCAGCATCGCTGATGAGGCAGGGTTTGTAAATTTGTATGAATTCTGTGACTCAGGTAACTGTAATAGTAGAATAAAGCCTGTCTTAACCATTTTACCCCCAAATTTTATCAAGAAAATTTGAATTGTCTCCTATAAAATGTCAATTTGCAGACCAAGAGAAGTCTATTTTTAAAAATTTACCACTGGAATGACTGGCTCGGTTATCGAGCCAGTCATTCCAGTGGTAAATTTTCAAAAATAGTCTTTTCTTGGTCTGCAAATGGACATTTCCTAAGACGACGACGCTTTTGGCTGATATGAGGGTTAAAGGGTTAAGTGACCACCTTACAGGATAGAAACAGTTACTCACAATGGAGGGATACATTTCTAGCTATGACACACCCACTTCTAGCTAAGCTCCACTCACTTTTTTTGACTCATTTTGCAATTGAGCTATCTCATTTGACTGTGACGCCATCTAATGTGTGGCATATATGATTATGTCACATACCCGAGGGGGTGGGGGGTGGGGGGTGGAAGAGTGGTAAAAAAACGACAAATTGATTGTAATGCAACTCCTCAGAAAACTGTTGGACAGAATTCAACCAAATTTGGTTTTCGAGTTATCCATTTGACTGCTAAGTGCAAGGACATTTACATGTCTCCATCCAGGGGAGGGGGAGGGGGGGAGGTAAAAGGTTAAAGCGGTAGATGTGAGGATTTGCAATGGCACAAAATCGACCAGCCAATCTAGTTTTTATTGAACTTTAGTGCTCTATATGCAAAATGACAGACAGTAGAGACAGTGACATGAAACCTCTTGGTCTGCAAATGGCTATTTTCTATGAGAAAATTTTAATTGTCTCAAACAAAATTGAGGGTTAATACAGTTAAACCAGTCACTTATCTTTGTGGTAAAATAATGATGGTTCTTTAACCATCCAATTTATTCAGGAAAATTTCAATTTTCTCATAGAAAATGTCCATTTGCAGACCAAGAGAAGACTATTTTTGAAAATTTATCACTGGAATGACTGGCTCGGTTATCGAGCCAGTTATTCCAGTAGTAAATTTTCAAAAATAGTCTTCCTTTGGTTTGCAAATGGACATTTCTCAAGATACATACAGAAGCCATTTTTGGCTGATATTAGTGTTAAATGGTTTTAAGAGACTTGCCCCACCACCATCTTAAAGTTCTAACTTCTATTATTTGGCTCCATATACATGTGTGTATAAATTTATCATAGCAAATTCGTTGTATTAATCAACTTCCTATCTTTATGACCACGTTTATTGCTGTGTTTAGCAGTTCAATAAACCACCAGTCCCGTTGGTCAGTCAGTCAGTTACAAAAGCATATTCTGGGCTGTACATGTATCTTAAAAATAACTGCCACGATTTGGTTTAAATCCTAACACAACAAAGGAACCTGCCATGAAAGTAGATTTTCAGACATTGGCCGTGATCTGTATAAAAGAACACAAATCTGGATCGAATCAAATTCTGGATCTGTGGATATCTCAGAAACTACTGGTCTGATTTGGCTCAAATTTTAGCACAGGAGTGTGTGACCATACGCTAGGATTTTACAACTTTGAGTGTGATCCGAAAGAATTCGGAAAATCTTTAAAAATTTGGAACCTGCATTTAGCGAGATTCTATCGACATTGTTTTCTCTATACTGTGTCCATTATATACTGGTTTGAAACTTTGCCTATACATCATAAAGTTTACAGTGTGACCATCTACCTCCCAACATACCTGACAGAATGCACGAAATCACGGATTTCTTTTTTCACGAGAGAGTTGATACTTACCACCCTGATACTCTATGATATTTCGCAAATATCGACTTAGCTTCAATAAGGCTTGCCCCAGTGGTTGAACAGACGGTTCGCCACACATTGATTTAGTTGCCATTCTGTGGGAAGAATGCTCATTCTTCGGCTCAATGAGTCTGCTAATTAATTTAGTACTCCCAGAATATGAACTGCTTTCAAGGAAATCCCATGATCTAGGCACCAGCAAAGCAGTTTCCATGTCATCGTACAGAGACTGGGCAACTTTGTTCCGCCCTGGCGGTTTATGTAAGTCACTACTGTTGCATTGTCTGATCGAACCAGAAAAATCTTGCCCTTGATCTTCTCTAGGAAGGGTTCCATGGCTAAGACTACTGCTCGCATTTCTAGCAGATTGATATGTTCTTTTGACTGATCCAGATTCCAAAGCTCTGATACTTTGCCTTCTTTCAGGCAAGCTCCCCATCCTTCCATTGATGCATCGTGTACATCGTTAACTGAGGGTGGGGAGGTGAGGACGTCAAACCCACCCACACCCACCAGATTTTCCCTTTTCATCCACCATTGAAGGTGGTGAATAAGAGGTTCCAACACTGACACGCTTGAGTCCTGGAATCCCGTACACTGGGTCCACTGTGTCATGAGAAATAACTGGATAGGCCGCCGGCATAAGGCTGCCTGTGGAATGACTGGTTCCAGAAAAACCATCAACCCCAGCATGACCCGTGCCAGGACATGACGGCTATTGCACACTGACTGTATGACTGAGATGAGTACAATGTACTTCTACTCTCTCCTGAGAAGGGTAAACATACCCTGTCTCTAGATCGAAGAACATGCCCAGATAAACAAACTTTTGGGATGGTGTCACACTGTCAGCTCTGATTTTTGAAAGTTGATTATCCAGCCTAGATCTGTAAGAGTTTTCAAAACTATCTCCAGATTTGCTGATAGACTTTCTTGATTGTGTGCTTTTAACAGCCAGTCATCTATGTACGTGTGGACTGCTATGTGTCTCCTGCTGAGGTATGACGTCAGAGCTTGGACCACTGGAGTGAAGACGTGAGGAGCTGTCGAAATACCAAAAAGGAGAACCATGAATTCCCCTTGCCGGCCCTGAAATACAAATCCCAGGAACCGACGAAAGCTCTTCGCAATGGGAATGTGAAAATAAGCATCTTTTAGATCTATCGATGCTGTCCATATTCCTTTCCTCAATCCTGCTAACACCGTTCTTAGTTTCCATTCTGAAACTCGGTGTGAGGTTAACCTGTTGACAATGAACCTATGCAAACCATCAAGAGAGATCACTGTCATAAAAAATGTCCAAAATTTTTTAGAAACAAAATGACTAAAAACTTACTCTCCATACTAAAACCTCATAAGAATAAACTCCTGAAGAATGAGTGAAGTCTACTGAACAACAGCAGGAATACCTGATCCTGAATCCAACCCTGTGGTGGTGGGAGAATGCAGAAAAATTACTTCTTATAGTAATAATTCCATCTGCAAACTCATAATAAATTATTTGGCCCCTGAAAACCAAGTATAAATAATTGTTCAGATGAAGGATACACGTGAACCAGGTCACAAATCAGCTAAATGTGTCTGAAAATACAAAGCACAACTTGCGCTAGCTAATATTTAGGCCTCCCCAAAATGAGCTGGCCTAATATAGACGTATCCACGTGCTAGCGCGAATCCCAGATATACCATCCGGTACAAGACGCAAATTTCCTATCAATAAATACACAAAAATACCACCTGATGGCTAGAACCGGGAGCATCCTCCGGCGACTTGGCAGCGTCAGACATTATATAGTAGTAAAAAACTAAGTTGTAAACAACTCTTATTGAAGCTAGGTCGATATTTGGGAAATATCATATAGAGTATCAGGGTGGTAAGTATACTCTTGATGTGAAATGCACGTACCTGCTTCACATTTGTCCTCTCAAAGTGCCCATGTATACTGAGGCAGCACTGGTAAAAATTGGAAAGCACCTGGCTATGAATAGCACCATTGATAACACGTGTTTCTTCTGCATTGGGACAAATATAGACCCCGTCTATACCATCAACAGTTACATAGTGAAACAACACGTTGTGTGGGCCTCTTGTTAACCTGAAAGATAACGGTTAATGTAGTGTACTAGTACAGCTCAGAAATACGTTACTATGTATCCAAAACAGAACCGGACACTAAGGCCATGTTCTCACTAGACTTAATCTGGAATAACGCCATACTGAAGCACTGAGTTATTCCTGATTAACTCTCCAGTGAGAACATGGCCTAAGAAATGTTCTGTTGACTATCTTGAACATAACTGGATTGGCAGAGATTGCAGCAGTTTAAAATAATTAACTATGTTTTATTTTGTTTTGGAAACACGTTCAATTATTTTTGATCTGTACTATAGTTCACACCAGCTCGAGAGACCAACCCCTTTTGGTACCAGAGGAGGGTAGTGCTATCCCACTTTAATAATAAGGCGAGCAAAACCAGCCTCTACAGTGGTCTTGAGAACTGTCCATTTGGAGGCCAACAGAATTCTAGTATTTTAATTTAGTTTTTGTAAAAATAGAAAGACAACCTCTCCTTAAACAACTGCCATCATGCCTAATGATTTCTCTTAATATATCACCTGTCTTTATTGACCAGTTATTGATTATTATTATTATTATTATTATTATTATTATTATTATTACATAGTAGTAGCAGCAGTAGTAGCACTAAATACCTGTTGAAATCTGGATGTCCAGAATCTTGATCAAGAAGACCATTTAGACTTTTGCTCAAACCTGAGAGATCCATAAGACCTGGTTTATACATACGGATCTAGGAAGAAAATAACAATAACATAATGTGAAATAGAGTTATATATATATATATGGACTGCATTTCTGTACGATCATCACTCTTTTTGCCTTCCCATGGCAATGGAGGAAGTCAGTTTTGGCTATGCCACACCCATCTCTAGCTAAGCCACACTTCTCTGTGTTGGGATAGATCGATCCCTGAACTCCCTGCCTATTAATTTTTTAAGAATACTATACAGGTAAGCTGTTAAATTATTTTGAAAATAATTTGACTGGGTGCTGTTGCTGCCTATTAAATAGTAGACATACAATTCGCTCAACAACACTTTGTCCGTTATCAAACACAAGCGTTCGTTTTACTGGTAAACATTTGTATTTTGAACCTAATTTGTCAGGGACATGTTGGTGCTGTAGTAATTTCAAAATAATTTAACAGAATAAATATTAAATGATAAATGATTTAGGTGTTTTGACCTTTCAAGTTCAGATTGTTAAAATTGAAATACTGAGATTTCATGATTCACAGTAGGGTTAATGGCAATAGTAGTGGCAGATGGAAAAGAACAGCGTATTGGCGCATGCTGCTATTGTGAACCATCTCACGACAAAAATGAACAATTAAACAGCGCAAATGCCACATATTATTTTATTAAGTTGTATATAATATTTTTGGTAAAATAAACTTTTACATACTCATGTAAGTCCTTTTTAAATTAACCTAGTGAAATTAGAAATGTTACAAAGTTTGACAAGATTATTGACGTGCGTGCGTGCGCGCGCGTGTGTGTGTGTGCATGTGCATGTTTGTGTGTGTGTTAAGGCTGCACTGATTCCCTAAATTACCAAGCGATACATATCGCGATGTGTGTGTCACGATACGATATGTATCACGATACATAACAAATGATGCGTAAAAAACATAACATAAACAAAGTACATAATTAACAGCACAACACTCAGAATAATCTGTTTTGCGGAGAACTACCAATAAAATGCAAATGTTAACATAACCCTTTTGCTCATAAATTCCTAGCATCTCAATTCCATGGCAACGATACAGGAAACCTGTTACATATTTTGAAATTAATATGATTGGAAGCCATTGCTGCCTTAGGCAGCAATGGCTTCCAGTCATATTAATTTCAAAATATTCAGCAAAATATACTTTACCTTGAAAGGAATTTACTTTTTCACGGATTTGTCGTTGAAATGGTTAAGTTTTCTACCATATAAAAACAAGTGCAGAACAGAGCACTGACATTCGGATGTGGATCCAACTGATCCAGCATAAGAAAACCACAAGAAGAAGAGTTCTGACCAGTTGACTGACCTTTTCTACCACAGAAAGTCAACTGGTTAAGCAAAGCGCATGGATGTAAACAGTTTTATTAGTGTTTTTAAGTATCACGATACACAGTTAAGTGTATCGTGTATCACGATATGCTTACTGTATCGCGATATCACGATACACGATAAATCATTGCAGCTCTAGTGTGTGTGCATGTATGCGTGTCTGGCAAGTTAAATCACGCTCTACTGGGCAGATCTACCAGAATCTTGGATGGGTGTTTGCCTTTCACATCCAAAAGAATCATGATTTTAAGGTGAGAAGATCAAAGGTCATATGCCACGGACACGGATGGCGGGTGACAAACGGAATTGTCTGAATACTTGTTGCAATTGACAAATAATTATGCTTAAAAGGATCATACATAAATTCACTTATTTTCCTCCATACCCCTGAGCTGTTAGCACTCTCCTCTGATTCTCCAGATCCTGAGGATATTTGTCGATTATGATGCTTGGCAACATTGGGTGGCGTGGACACGGGTACATCCAGGGACTGGCTGTCGGGATCTCCCTCTATAAAGCAGATATAAAAACTGGCATCACATTAACTGTACATGCCTTTAGAGACGAGAAATCTTCTATTATGTCTATATTAGTAAAATACACTGTAAAGTGTAGGTGACATAAATTTCTCACACAACATTTTTTTATGATAAAAGAAATAATTTCTTGAACATTTAAAAAAACAGACGGGCTGTGTCCCACGTGTCAAGCCCTTTAGTTTTTCAACATACCATACATCATGTATGACAGTGTCGTAAAATAAGGAGACAGGTGACAAATAACACAGAAATACATGTAGTTCACATCATGTAAAAGTATGGAAAAAACTTTAAAATCATTTTAATGTTGCTGAAAACTGAATGCAACGATGATATAGAACAAATCCATGAAGTTTTGTTGGGATCGGATACGCCCTTGATAAATTAAAAGACCACTGAAAGGTTGTAACAGTTTTCTAATTTCTGGTCTGCAATAATCGAAGTCCAAACCAAGTAAGAATATGTAAACAATTTGACAATCCTTATGATAGAGCCTGGATGCAATGATGGCCTAGAACAAATCTGTAAAGTTTATTGAGAATGGATAAGCTCTTGATGAATTAAATGTCTATTGAAAAACTTTAACATTACCTAATTAGCTACGTCCAAACCCCCTAGAAATAGTGAAAAAATTTGAAAATCATTTCAATTATGATGGGGACTAGATGCAATGATGGTAGAGATAAAATCTGTAGTTTTATTAAGATTGTCCTTGATGAATTAAATGTTCAATGAAAAACTTTAACATTTGCCTAATTTTTGTTGCACACAGAAATACACGTATGGGAAAGAATTTGACAATCATGTTCATTATGACGCAGACTGGATGCTATGATTGTATAGATATAATCTGTAGTTTTATTGAGATCGGTGAGCCAATGATGAATTAAATGTCTACTTTAGAAATCTAACATTTACTTAAAGGATAACTAATCCCATCTCTTGATAGCTATTCAAGCGATCTAACACGCCAGTCATAAACTATCCAGGTAATTTTAAGCCTTTTATCACACCGCTAAGGAAAGATATTCAGGATTTAGTAGTTAAATGTTGGTACATTTCTACACCCTATGACGGCTGTCATGATTTACTTTTCAACCAATCAGAAAAAAACCAGTGTGTCTGCCTCGGTATATACACTCGGTCATAGAGGCTCCAGCTATAGTTTGGCAACGTGGTATAAAAGCAATCCTACAGGTAAGCTGTTGAATATTTTGAAACCAATTTGATTGGAAGTTGTTGCTGCCTATGGCAGCAACAACTTCCAGTCAAATTAGTTTCAAAATATTCAATGGGTGGAGCATTACATAATAAAGAATGTGATGCATTGGTGCTTACATGACATCACACACAATAGCTTGAGGAGACTTGGTGTCGATCACTGTTCAACATTTACTCGATATTACAAAACAGATAATTGCGATAAAGATCAGGGAATGTGACAGGATATGAATGATATGGAATCTATAACCCATATTCTATCGGTGCAATACAACATTTGAGATGAGATTAGCATCGCTTTAAACTGCTAATGCTTGGTTTACACAAACAGTCCAAACCACAACGTATGAAAACTCTTGGAAATTACTTCTCTCATGATGCAGACTGGATCCAATGATAGCATAGAACAAATCTGTAAAGTTTTATTCAGATCGGATAAGCCCTTGATGACTTAAATGCACATTAAAAAACTCATTTATCTTGTTCTGGTCGCATGCCACGCACCATTTGGAACCATCCTATACTTCGCATAGAGCTCGACAATAATTGGACTAGAGTTACTCAAGCCAGCAACATCTTCCAGTCAAATTATTTAGTCAAAATATTCAACAGCTTATTGTGTAAGATAGGCTTCATCACAGCAATACGCATGCTAGGAGAAAGTACATGTCCATACACAATCATGGTGACATATGCCACCTCAAAGATTCCATATAACCAAGCATAATCGGCTAACTATATATACAAAACTACGTACCACCAAATCTGAGTTGACGAGGCTCGAGAACCTGCATACTAGACCGCCAGATATTATCCGGAGATCTCAGTGGTGATTTGGATACTGCATATCAAAAGAAACAAGATGATATAGGTGCTGACTATAACCAGCTGCGACTGCCATTTTCTTAATGGATCGTTAACGATCTCAACATAACTTCTTAGGGTAAAATTATTACACGTCAAACTTCACTTACATGTATGAATTATTAATCAGTCTGGGTGCAAATTACCCAGACATACATGTATATACATGGACCGAGCAAGGGATATCATTGACGAAAGCTGCAACGGTGTTTAGAAATATCCATTTGCAGGCCATGAGAATCCTATTTTGGAAAATGTATCCCTGGAATACCTGGCTCGATGCTCAAGCCTAGCATTCTAGTGAAGCTTTTAAAGAAATAGTCAGCTCTTGGCTTGCAAATGGACCAAATTTCACTGTTCGTGACCGATCGCATTAAAGTTAACAGCAATTAAAAAGTAGGTTTTGAACTGCTATATGCAGTAGAAATTATTCACGATTATTCAATTATTTAATTTTTAATCATATAAATTCAACATGATGTAGGTCCGTCATGAAGGCAATGGTCTAATGGTAAGCATCTGAAGTGTGACTTTGGTGAATTTACATGTTAGTAAACATTTAGTTGAATACTTTGAAACTAATTTGACTTGGAGCTATCGTTGCCTATGACAGCAAAAGCTCCCCATTAAATTAGTTTTTTAAATATTCCATGGCTTACCTTGAAATTGGGATTCTGGGAAATCAGTGTTCAAAGTATTACAATTGATTTAAACTTGTACACAAAGTGAAGGGAGCTTCGCTAGAAGTGTTTCTCTACTGCCTCATAGTTTGAAATAGCCAGGCAGATCTGTCCATCAGTTGCCATAAATCACTGAGGTTATGCAAGCACTCACCTGGTCTTGGTGAAGCGGTGAGCTTATTGGGTGAGATCAGTAATGTTGGTTCATCTTTCGATCGACTATTGGCCGCCATCCACCAGTCTGCGCCCACTAGACTTGGACCACTTGGAACTGTTTGTAATCTAAAATGCATACATACTGCTTTAGGCAAGTAATCAATGATTGTAGTTTATCCATCACTCACATGATGTCAATCAAAATATGTGATGTGTATGATGACGTCATGATCAATTACATCATGAATGACGTAGCTAAGTACATCATGAATGCTTAATTGGTGGCGGACTAAGCGTTGTTGTATGTATTGTATGTCTTTACTATTTAATAAACACGCTGTTGAATATTTTGTAACTAATTTGACTGGGCACTGTTGCTGCCATAGGCAGTAACAGCACCTAGTAAAATGTTTCAAAATATTCAAGTTTACCTGCATAGTTTTCTGGAAAATGATAGTGAGAGAGTTCAGGGATCGATTGATACCAACACAGACGACGTGTGGGTGGAGCTTAGCTAAAGATGAGTGGGGCATAGCCAAAACTCCATTAGCCAAGTATTTAATATTCATTTAGCGTATTATCCATGTGGTCATTGAAACTATACATTCCAAAATTTGATTACATTTTATATGATAACTGGCATTATTTTTGGAAACAATGTTGCTGTCTACAATAACAATTTAATTCGATAGTTAAAACCAAATTATTGACACAAATAATGGGACATGCTTAAAAGTAAATGATATGAAATCTCTATTCATAACCTGTCAGTAAAATATAATACCAGAGATCTTACTATCCCACGAAGCACTTAACCTTTTAACACTCATATCAGCCAAAAATGGCTTCTGCAGTGCTCTAGAGAAATGTCCATTTGACGACCAAGAGACTATTTTTTTTAAATTTATCAGTGGAATGACTGGCTCGATAACCATGGCTTGTTAACTGAGCCAGTCATTTCAGTGGTAAATTTTCAAAAGTAGTCTTGGAGATTTTCTATCTAGGGTTAAAGGGTTAATAGTTAAATCTAGGCAAGAATATCTAAATAATTTGCTTAAATTGAATGTCTATTTCTGGACAATTTTTGAAAATGTACCACTGAAATGTCTGTCTAGATTATCGACCTAGATATTCCAGTGGTATATATATAAAAAAATATTCTTCTCTTGGTATGCAGATGGGCATTCCTCAAGACCATTGCAGATGCTGGTTTTAACTGGATTGATGATCAAATGGTTAAGTACCAGCAACACACCTGTTTTCACAGATTTCTTTGATTCCTATATCCTGTAGGTGTAGGAGTACACCTCGACATTGGTCCACATAGAATGGGTCCGGTGTTGGCTTTCCATCTGCCCAAGCTGCACATCCACCAGCCTCCAACAGCACACTGTATATACAATGGTTCTATGGAGAAAACAGGGATGTGGTCAAAATTATAAATCAAAGATAATGCGAATAAATATTTGTACTAAAATATGTGTGCTTTTAATTAATTTAAACAACCGTGTCATCTTATCCCCGAGGGATGGCCATACCCACTCGTCAACTTTGCCAAATGCATGAGGATGAGATTAGCATAATAAAAAGCATAAATAGATAGCAAGTATTCCTGAAGAACATTATTTCAAGATCAAGACTAATGTAAAGTTCTATCATACTAAAATAATATAAATATTTTAAAAATAATTTGGCTGAAAAATGTTGCAACAACTTCCAGGAAAATTAGTTTCAAAATCGTTCACCAGAATCTTGAATGCTATCTGTACTGTTCCACTGATAGTGTTAACTGGCAGTGACTGACTGTAAATGTTATAAAACTGTGGCGAAAATAGTTAAATATTTTTTTAAATTCTAGTGGGCAAAGATCTAGGGGGTAAAAATCATTTCATACTACAATTTTCTCAAAGTACAAAACTCATTGGGTCATTCCATTAAATCAGATTGATAATTCACTGCATAAAAACAACATCTCCAGTGTTCACTTAACACCTTAACACTTATATTATCATCCAACAGCTTCTGCAGTGGTCTTGAGAAATGTCCATTTGCAGACTATATATTTTTGAAATTTTCTAATGGAATGACTGGCTCAATTACCAAGCCAGTCATTCCCCTGGAAAATTTTCAAAAATAGTCTTCTTTCTCGAACAAATTTGAGAGTTAATGTGTTAACAGAAATTGTAACAACATTTAGGCAAAATTTTATTTGCATAAGAAATCAATTACTTACAATTCCCGTGACTAGAAGAAAGTATCTGGCATCCGGCTCCGTGAAGCCAATAACATGGCTTTCCTCCGAGTTCTCATGCAACCGTGTCGGGAACACCTCATGCCATATGACTAGATCCTTGATCGTATGTTCACTCGACAGATGTAAGACGCAATGGTACTTCAGGTACACAGAGATGTCAAGCATGTCTTCAGATGGGAGATGATTGCATAACAAGTAACCCTTTAGTAAATAGAAAACATTACAGTTATGACTATATATTGAACACCTTGTAACTCTTATGAATAAAATTAGTCAAGAAAATTGAAATTTTTTAGTTAGTGAATGATCATTTGAAGGCCTAGAGAAGACATTTTTTGAAAATTTACAACAGGAATAACTGGCTCGTTTATCGAGTCAAATGTTTATTTCAGTAAATAACAACGTAGTCAGTAATATGAGCTACTAGAAGATATTTAGCCTGATGCTTGGTCGCGATGTGAGACCAAAAGTCTGATTCTAACATATAGATCCAAGATCATAGGCAACTGCCAGACGAGGAACATCGTCTACCTACTAACTTGCAACAAATGTAAGAAACAGTATGTAGGAGAAACTCTACGCACCTTCAAAATCAGAATCCAAGAACATCTGAGATCGATATCAAACCGCCACAGGAATGAACGATACGACACACCTGTATCCAGACATTTCAATAAACATGGACATTCTAGAACTGACATGCAGTTTAGAATTATCCAGGTACTCTCATCAGACCCAGACAACGAAAACTCCACCCCATGGAGAAAACAGAAGGAATGTCATTGGATACACCAGCTCGACACAATGGAACCTATGGGCATAAACCAAGCCGGATAAGGGACGCTTCTCCCCTGGACCATCACGCCCACCACGGACGGACACGGCCAGTATGTCGTTACTAAACTCAAATGTTTATTTGTCAAGACCACTGTAGACGGTTTAGCCGTCATAACCATTAAAGAGTTAATAGTCAACCCACACAAGTGGTTTCTGCAGTGGTTTTGGAAAATGGACATTTGCAAGCTAAGACAATTTTCCACAATTTACCACTGCAATGACTGTCTCAATAACCGAGCCAGTCATTCCTGTGGTAAATTGTCAAAAACAGCATTCTCTTGGCCTGCAAATGGACATTTATCATGTTTATTAAGCGTATACTTAAATTTTCTTGAACAATCTTGACAATCACTTAACAAGCTTATATACATGAAGTTAAACACACTAAATCCCTGAAAAAGTAAATTCTTTACAATATAAAACTTATTCTGTTGAACATTTTGAAGCCAATTTGACTGGAAGCTGCTGATGCCTAAGGCTGCAATGGCTTAGTGAAATTCATTTCAAAATATTCAAGTTTTCCTGTATCGCTGTCTTGAAAATGAGATATGGGGAATTTATCGGTGACAGGGTTAAGAGTACCCAACTATGAATACCATAAATGTAGACTCACCAGTATGGTGGCCTTTTGAGACAAATTTATGATGATCATGGAAAAATCTTGCTCAACATTTGTGAGTTTATCAGTCTACTGAATGAGTAAAAATGAGTACAGAGATGCTAACCTTGTAATATAAACAGGAGCCTAGTATTGTGTACGTTCTCCGCATCTCTAAGATTTCCTCATCCTAAAATAAGGAAAAACATAATAGAAGCTCTGAAAAGTCATCTCTCGCATAAACATCATCTCTATATTGGATCCAACTTTTGCCTACCAAATATTGTGAACAACACATTTTCAAGTACTTTTCAATGCCATCTTCCATTGTCAAGTACGTACTTTTTATGGCAAATTTCAATTTCAAACTTTCAGGAACTGGTGTTAAAAGTCAAGTACGTGTAGTTTTCAAATTTGTTTTGAACCCTGAGACCCTCTTCTATATTGCAAAGCTATTACTGAATTTTGTTTACCTGCGTAATGCTAAAGTTACATATAAATCCAAGAAGTTCAAATGAGAAGCTTAATCGCTTAACACTCATATCAGCCAAAAACACCTTCTGCTGTGCTCTTAAGAAATATCCATTTGCAATTCAAGAGAAGACTATTTTTGAAAATTTACCACTGGAATAACTGGCTTGGTTATCGAGCCAGTCACTCTAGTGGTAAATTTTCAACAACAGTCTTTCTTCTCTTGGTCTCCAAAATGGACATTTTCTATGTGAAAATTGAAATTTTCGTGAACAAATTTGAGGGCTAAAGGGTTGTATTAAGCGAATGGTTATAATCATATCAGACAAAGGGTGTGTTGGTAGGGCATACTTAATATATCAACATCAAAAATGTTAATGGCTAGCTAATGAAAATGGCCATGCACTCGTCCTGCCAGCGCTATATCACCATTATTAATTCAGCTTTTCAGAGTACCCACCCATCATATGACGTCATAATGAACTGTGCGGTGTGTACAATGACATCATAATGAATGACGTCATGAAGTACGTCATGAACGCATATTTGAAGACGGTCTATGCGTTGTTGCAGAAATTGTATGCCTTTACTATTTAATAAATATTCTGTTGAATATTTTGAAACTAATTTGACAGCAACAGCGCCCAGTAAAATTAGATACAAAATATTCAGCAGCTTCCCTGTATAGATTTCAGGAAATTGATAGCTAGGGAATTTGGGGATCGATCTATCCCAACATGGCGAGGTGTGGGTGGAGCTTATCTAGTGATGGGCGGGGCATAGCTAAAAAAGGAAAGGTCCATTATCAGGGTTCCTACACCTTTTTGTATTTGAAATTCCATGACATTTCCAGATCAAATTTCACAAATTCCATGACCTCTAAGAATTAATAACTAAGGGATTTGTGTTTATGACGTAGCTACATAAACTACGATTCAACTTTAATCTGCAAAATTTTGAATATTGTTTCTTGCAACAACCAATCCAACGCCTCAATTTGATAAGTGATTGCCATAATTTTATTGCCTAGAGGCACCCAGAACACATGCGTAAATTAATGCAATACCCTAATGCAATGGTCAAAAGTAGGTTATTGTTTCCCAAATAAAGGAATGAGTCTCAGATTGAATGTTATTGAAAATAGGGACTTGAATATATCCTATTAAAGCCTACCTCATCAGTGAAATCAGCTGCCTCCATGTCACCTATTACATCGTCCACATTCACCTGAAAAACATTTATCAAGTTCATCTGTTTCTATGACTTCACTGGCTAATTCTTTAACACTCAAACTTGCCAAAAACAGCTTCTGCAGTGGTCATGAGAAATGACCATTTGCAGATAGAGAACACCGTTTTCAAAAATTTACAAATGTATTGACTGGGTCAATAACCAAGCCAGACATTTCAGCGATAAATGTTCACAAATAATCTCTTGGTCTGCAAAGGACCCTTTGCTATGAGGAAATTGAAATTTTCGTGAACAAATTTTTAGGGTTAAATGGTTAATAAGTTGCACAAATAGACATCACATGCTTCATTTCCCCTTACATGGACATTACATAATAGGTATTTATTAGACGACACAACACCAAATCCTAGGTTCTTGTCAATGGATTTAATTTTTCTTTTACATGATCAATCCAGCGGCCAATTGATCCAATTTATTTAGGTTGAATTTCAAGAGAAGAATCTGATACAGGCTTAATAATTTGACCGGATGTTGCTGTATGCATTGCAGTGTTGATCTTAGAATCAATAACATTACGGTCCAAGATCCCAACCTGTACAAGATATGTGGACATTAGAACATATAAGCATGTGCAACACGCTCGTCACCGTTTTGTCAGAAAACTAAACTAGTTGGCAAACAGGCAGACAGACAGACATACGCTAGTTGAGAGCCACAACTCAAAAGAGGGAGGGACAGAGGCTTTGAACATTTGACCCTTAAAGTTCCAGCGAGCTAACACTGGCTTCTGCAGTAATCTTGCAAATACCCAATTTCAGGCCTAAGGGTCATTTTAAAACATTACCACTGATAATAACTGAACAAGGCTAATAACTGAATATTTCAGTGCCAAATTAAGTCTTCTCTCGGACAGCAATTCGGCATTTATTAACTGGTTACGCAAAAAATTATTAGATTTTCTTGAATAATCTTAACTGCAAAAGGGTTAAGCGTTTGAAAATACATGTTCTAAATGGGTTTAAGGGCATTTCAAAAATATTTTGTCAAACTAGATAACAAAAGGGAGGTAACGCTTTCCCATAGTAAGTAAGCTGTTAAGAGTTACTTCCCCTGAGTTATTATACATATATTAACAAAAATAAGGGAAGTAACTCTTTAACATGTTAATTAAGATGTTGAGAGTTACTTCCCTGAGTCATTATATATTATGAAGAAATTTCCAAGGCTGATTGATAACTCTAAAATTAGAAATAGTATCAGATCCATTTTCAAATATTAGATGCAACGTGACACCATTGTTTACTCTGGATAGACAGACAGACACTCCGAACACCGGGGTCAAGTTCGACTGGCGAACCTACTCAGTTTGCTGGTTTATTTGACCATGCACAGTTGCAATGTCCAGTCAAACAATGGATAGTTAACTATAGTTCGTTGGTACCCACCCGATTACGCATTGAATTATTACAGTAGAAAATTTGGAGCCGGGTACCAGTTTCGATTAACCCTATCTGTTGCCTATTTTGATGGCCTATGAAAATTGGTTACTTTTGTCTGCTAAAATGTCAAAAAGCGTCCATATCACAGAAAGTGGGAAGGAAATGGGCCATGGGAACATTGATTTACCAGAGGTGACCATAATGTCATCAAACTGAAATAAGTTAGGTTAGGGAAATATTAACATGTTTATGCGCATTTAACCATGATAAGCGGAACCTGCTAAGCGTGCTACGAGTTGACCTCAAGAAAGCAGGATTAGGTACACTTAAGTCAAGAATGGACCTGAGGAAGCTAAGGATTTTGGCTGAGAACAAGACACAGTGGGCAAAAGCGAATGACTGATTGCAGCTGTAGGATGTTTCTACTACTACAGCTGCAGAATACAGTAATCATACATACATACAAGCGGAACCTATCCACCATTTTCGATTTTATATCAATTTCGTACTAACCATTTGGAACCGAGCTTGGGTGCTCTGTCGACTATAGTTGACTAGATAGTTAACTATTTACCATTTGGAACCGAGCTTGGGTGCTCAGTCGACTATAGTTGACTAGATAGTTAACTATTTCAAGTTCGACTGCGATCTAGTTAGCTATAGCTAACTTGAACTGGGTGATTGCTAAAGCCCAGAGATATGTTGCTTCAGAAAACCACCGAGCTATGCTTATAGAAACCCTTTAACACTCATGCAGACCAAGAGAAGACTATTTTTGAAAATTTGCCAATGAAATGACTTGCTCTTGGTCTGCAAATGGATAATTTCTAAGAGAAAATTTAAATTTTTCAGACCAAATTTGAGGATTAAACGGTTAAGTACAGCCGGCTATGAGCATGATGGCCCGCCCCTCTTAGAATCAAGTCTGTGTGCGTGGATGAAATGTCCAAGAACACAAGATAACATACTACCAGCATCTATCAATCTAGATAGCGGACAAGAAATAATAACACAGGATATATATTAGTACTAACAATGTCTTCATCCATGAGTTTTAGCCATCTGACTGCAGGGATAACATGCAGAAAACTCTGATCGTAGTTCTCAGAATCAAGATGAAACAGGCTATGCTGTCGCTGAAGGTACCAGCAAAATAGCAGACAGAACAGCTGATCTAACTGCGTGTGACTCTCTTTATGACGAAATGCACTATTGAAGACACATAAATATATCACAAAATAGATAGATAGACTAGGGATATATAGATAGATAGACTAGAGATAGATAGATAGATAAACACACTATAGAAAGATAGATAATCTAGATGCAGATAGATATATATAGATACCGATAAATAAATAAATAGATGGATGGACACACAGTCGAATGCCTTTACATGTAGCTGTTAGGCATCTGTGTTATTCAGGC
The DNA here is from genome assembly GCA_034401795.1 of Chaetoderma sp. LZ-2023a. Classification (NCBI taxonomy): domain Eukaryota; kingdom Metazoa; phylum Mollusca; class Caudofoveata; order Chaetodermatida; family Chaetodermatidae; genus Chaetoderma; species Chaetoderma sp. LZ-2023a. The sequence goes on along the minus strand of CM067366.1, from coordinate 51,594,981 downwards.
TTATTCACGCAGTGAATTACATCAGTATACTGTAAGTGTTGAGGTTATTTTAAAGATTATCAGCTTGCCCAGTCAACCGGTCTGGGAAAAAGGGACTTCTCAGAGGGCGCCTGGAGATTTAATCCATGGTCACATAGCATTGTAAGATACCCAATGAACTTTTCCAGTTTTTGTTAAGCCCCGCCCACTGCTAGCTAAGATCCACCCACACTTCGCTCGTGTTGGGATCGATCGATCCCTGAACTTCCTGACTAACAATTTCCAGAAAACTATACAGGTAAGCTAGACTATTTTGGAACTAATTTGACTGGGTGCTGTTTGCTGCCGATAGCAAATACAATCATTTATGACGTAATGGTTATGACAGCATCCTGCACACCGCTTAACTGATTATGATGTCAGATGATAGATGGATACTCTGGAAAGGTGAATTGGAAATGCATTGGCTAGATTCAACACATATATGCAAGCAATAGTAAACAGAATTTTATTTATTTCAATGGAAATCCTTTTTCATGATTTTGAAAAAATGTCAAATCTTTACAAATATTATTAGAATTATTTTGCCAAAAAAACTTGGCAGAGGGCACCTGGAGATTTAACTAACAATCACATAGCATAGCCAGATATCACATTGGAAATACCTTGCCTGGACTTGACTAATATAGACATTAATAGTATAGACACGATTTCATTTATTTCAATTAAAATCTTTCTTCGGGATTTTGAAATCAAATGTAAAATTTCCGTAAAATTATGAGAATTAATTCTGTCCACACACAGGACACGTCATGAACTGAAAGTATTAATACCATATGCCTGTAGTGTAGGACAAAGGCGTATATTACAAATCAGTATAATAAGTACATGTATTGGCCCAGGAGCTCATAGTTACTAGATTTTAGGATGGGCTACCAAAATTTCAAACTGAATAACCCAGGTAGCTCCATAAATTTTTCCATTCATATTTTAAGATTGTGAACAGGAAATCATTTTATATATCAGACGACTCTATTGAAGGTTGAACCAATTTTATTAACCTTTTCAATCCTTAAAAAGTAAGTTTTTTACAATGTATAGCATATTCTGTTGAATATTTCGAAATTAATGTGACTGGAAGACATTGCTGCCATAGCAATGCCTTCCAGTCACATTAATTTCAAAACCTTCAACAGATTTTCTGTTTGCTTGCCATAAATTAAATTGAGATACATGTATATAATCGGTGAACGAGATAAGTTTGAAAGCAATGTATTTAATAGATTATACTTTATTTAGTAACTCTTAAATTAGTATATCATGTGTTTTTAAATCTGGGATCTTGTGTGCCGATGCATCTTAATTAAAAGATTGGTCCCTTAACTGGTCCCCTTAACTTTTGCGCTTAGGGGCTCGGGTGGCTACATTGTCAAAAAGCTATAGCTTTATCACTGATCATATACATTGCTCACAAATTCAACTAAACCTTCGGTGATAGAAATAGAAAACAGATCATTGATTTGAAAAAGAAACTTTAAAAAAATTGGGCGATATGTAGGGCTGGGCGGTATTGCTATTTACATGACGGTATCGGTACCATGAAAAAATACCGCGGTACCACGGTATACCGTCATCTGAGCTTGAGGCATGCCACGAAATTAGAACCATTTTTTCCATTTCCTTTTCACTTCCATCTCCAATCAACGGTAAATATAGGTAAAATAAATAAATCGGCTTCCTGATTTAGAGAAGAAAAACATGGCTATTGCGACTGTTTAGTTTCACGATTTTATTAGGTCACTATTTTTATTGACGTAATATCATTCACGGGAATATCGGTCAAAGGGTGTGGTCGACTCGCTAACTATAACCCGATGTTTGAGACATTGGGGCTCACTATTTTCAATCTCGATTGTTCTTGCTATTAATGCGTGCGACCAGCAAACGGTAAATTTTATTTTGGCAGTCGAGCGCTTTGATAAACAGAGTCTAGACAAAATCTGCAAGTATTTAAACGGGGCGAGTGTTGTACGCTTTTATTTCTGTTGGAGTCGTATATTGTGTTACTCGCGAAAACAGGCCTATACACATACATATAACACGACATTGAATATAGCCGATTCCAAAGCTTCTGATAATTACCGAGTACCCGATGTGCAGACTCATTACTCGCCATGATTCACGTGAACAATGCGTGTAAAAAGCTATTTCCGCGAACTTACGACGTGCAGCCAGTTGAAAAATGAATTACAAAAACTAAAACACTATAATTTTTAGGCGTCGTTACTTAAACTGGATTTAATCCTTAAAGAAATTTCTTAGAACAAGCCAGAAAAATTAAAAATAACGACTTCAATGCTGCTCGTTGCTAATAAATTAGCACGTGATCAAAACGGCGCGAGCAAATACTCCGTTTTAGTAAATTTTCATTGATAAATTCAGCATAGTAATGTATTTTCCCACAGTCTAGTTCATGCACAACCAATCAGATACGTCTTTGCGAGATCGCTGTTGTGTTTGAATAGCACGCAGTTTGTATGTTATTTTGTTATTCTAGCGTGTTTGTTCGGTGACAAAATGCTTGGAGTAATAAATTACAAATAATAGAAACGGGAATATGGAATATATTATAGTGTAATTACTACCGGCGGACGGTCAGAGAATGAGTTTAGATGTTTTAAATAAAGCAATTTTACCGTGAGACTTTCAAGACATACGTTTGACATACAATTCTGCCTGTCATTATTTTGTAATTGACGTCTTGATGTTTGTTTTTACAACGACCCTTTCACCTCAACTCGGCTAATAGTTAGGGATGCCTGTATTTTTGGCACTATTAGCACCTATTTACCCATGGTCAAGTCAGATTTTATGAATATATTTCTCAAATATTGCTCAAACATTATGGACGGTATTCACGGTATTTGGAAATGTCAACGGTCACGGTATCGGTTCACGGTATACCGCGGTCCTAACGGTACTACCGTCAGACCACCCAGCTCTACTGGGCTGTATGCCGGTTTCGCTCCGTCTCACAGTTTTTTATGACAACGGTTTAAAAACCATTACGAAAATAAAAATTGTGCGAAATCTGGTGACTGTCCTAAACTAGTTTGTTCTTGACGTGAGTATAATATTATCATCTAGAGGGTAACCATTTGCTAATAGTGGCCATAAAATACAGTCATCTATAACAATTAGCCGTGTCAAAGCAAGGGGTGTTGATGGAATCCCAACAAATCAGCCGAGGATGACACTCAGCAAATATGATTTGATTTGCAAGCAGTGAATTTTACATGACGTAAGCTCTGCGGGTTCAAGGTAAGATTGTATAATTTGAAAATCTAAATTTCTTCTTTGTAACAAATAATCCTTGTCAATTCGAGTTTGTACTATGTTTAATTAGGATTCCAAATGTGACACGATACAAAAAAATTCAAGAAACATGCTACAAAAACAACGACGCTATACAATGAACTCCCAATCCAGACATGTCGGTCATTATTTCCCTTAGATTTTGACAAACGTTTATGTTTGTCAAAATCTAAGGGAATTAATGACATGTCTGGATTGGGAGTTCATTGCATAGCATCGTTGTTTTCGTCGCATGTTTCTTACATTTTTTCCTTAATCCTTAAAGTTGCTTGAACGCAGGAGAAATGAAAACGATTAAGTCGCTTCGTACGTTGGCGGACCAGTTACAAGTAAAATAAACCTCTTAGCCTCTCAAATACGAGCATGTGTAATGTGATTGGTTGTTAACGATTTCTTCCACCTGGATATTCACTACTATTAATTTTATGAATGAAATTCCTGTAAATCGTATTATTTTTTATCATGTGACTTTTTTGGTCGATAGAGTTAGAATCACATCGTTTTGTTTTACGGACCCGCCCGATCTTTTTCGCCTTCGTATATCTTCCAAACTACGGAGTGTTGATTTAAGTAGATTTAAGTTAGATTCGCGCGAATCATTGAGTTTATGTTGTCAAATTATCATAATCTCTTTATTATATGACATATGAACCTCGAAAAATAGTCAAACAGACTACCCTTTAGTTACGTGCCGAATGACATTCACCCACATGAATGAGTTTATTGAGGAGTATTCCTAAATACTGAGTACTCGAATACAAACACGTGACTTACTAGACTAGGTCATACTGTAGGTGGTAATACGAACTCTAACCGTATCAGCGCTACTCTACTAGGAGCCTAAACTCGCTCTCATATCCGGGTTCCTACTAGGGTTGCACGATTATTCACTTTTCATAATCGCGATCATTTAAGAAAAATAATCGCGATCATACGATTAATCATGAACTATATTAACTATGTCAATGCTGCTTAGAAGACGTTATTATGCTACTGCAGATTGTAAGATTATGGGTTAGGCACATGGGTATATATACATGGACAGAATACCCCTGTTGCTGATTGCAAACAAAGGAATGTATCAGGATTTTTCTAGCTGGAAAACGGAAGGTACCGCATTTCGTTTAATTGTAGCCTATGCTCTAATAGAAGTCCACCCCCTAACTTTGACATATGAGCTCCAATGATTTCTTAGCGGTTTCAAAATGGCAAAACTCTGTATTGGAAGCCCACCCACTAACTCAGCAGATAATTTGTAAGAATAGCGTGTATAATAATAACAATCGTGTCACAGGGTGTGTCTACTTCTGACCGATCTCTGCCCTGATACATTTCCGGCCCCTCTAGAAGTCAATACAGGCCTCGGATTTGTAAATCTCGACCACCTATTAGATTAATACTAATAGTAGGCCACGTATGTTCAAGATATAATAAAGTTTATTCCACACTTTTGTAGTTAAAATGCGCTTAAAACAGTCTTGGCGTGATTAAATAGCTTCCTTATAAATATATTTCAAGACCAAATTTATGTACCAAACAAGTACGGGAGAAAATGCGCATCAATTTTGTAACGCCGATCAACATTAAATGATCCAAATTGAATTATTACGAATGACAATATAGTCGGCTTCTTAAGTTGGCAAGCCAGTGGCTCTTTTGCGATGGGAGGCGGCGTGTTCTCGCGAGATATTATACGCTAATGGGAGTTTATCAAACGGGTACCCGTTATTCAGATCAGTATAATATTCAGTTCCTATCGCGCAATGATAATATATAGAAATTCCCGAGTTCCGAGTCCCCGATTCCAGAATATTTATATCCGAGTACTCGCTCTAAAATAAACTCTTCAATCGGAGGCGAATCACGTGATTTGTATTTTTTTCGCGACGCCATTTTATATCAAATTGTGGATTAATTTTGATGTAATAAACGACCTTTATTAAAGGATACGCAATATTTAGGTGCTCAAATCAAATAATTTCACTTCCCCGGTGATGTTTTGAGGTATACATGAAACATAGGTGTAGGCGGTGAGAATTTTTACGTGAGAAAATGCGTTGAATTTCCGTGGTATCTGTTCTGGAACTTTTTTGGGAAAACCGTTAGCGCATAACTATTCAGAGAATGGGGAACACGGGATAAGCGTGTGTGATTACAACAACAATGACAAATAGCGACCAAGTAAACAATCTTTATTCATCTAAAACTAATCATGAGTCAATACAAACAAATCAGTTATTTATTTTTTTAGTTTATTTAATCATTCACACATTCGGCTGATAGCCAGATGTTTGTTTCCATGCTTGGTAACGCCAGCAAAGTTTCACAAGCGTAAAAGTGTCTTGAAAAAAATTTCAACATAGCGATTATACGATTATTTCATTTTATAATCGTCCACGATCATTTTGAATTATATAATCGCGATTAATCGAATAATCGAAAAATCGTGCAACCCTAGTTCCTACTTTCAAGTGTTAAATTTTACTACGCTTTCAAAAATAGTGAAAATCAACATTTTAGTAGTTATAGCGTTATTTTCATGACATCACACAAACCAGACTTTATTTATTTTAACTACTATTTTGAGATAGATAGCGGCGAAGTGAACAGTCGTACATAGTTACTGTTCCAATTTCGTGGCAATTTACGTCAGTTGTCAAATTGCAAAATACATGTACTACAGTACTGTAGCTCATGAAAACGGCATATTTTCATTTTTCATATTTCAAATTATTTTCGATCATTCTATCCCCGTAAACCGGTATTTCGGTTAAACCGGTTTAGGCCAACCCACTCAGCCCTAGCGATATGTATATACTTGTACAATGACAACATTGAATACAAATGTCTGTTCACACTTTACCTGCCAACTGTTCCATATGCTAACTTTAATATCCGTATGACATCATCAAACAAGCGCAAGAGGTGACTACACGGAATGCTGAGGATATAAATTATTAAAATGAGTACAGTAGCATCAGTCATATTAAATCCAGTGTTTCTCATGGCATTTAAATTTTGGGGGTCCCAAGGAACACATATCTAGAGATCTGGGGGTCCCAACCTGAAATCTGGGGATCCCAAACTGAAATTTGCTATTCCTATGACGTTTTTCTCATCCATGCTAAAATTAGAGAGTATATGTACCATACACGTAGGCACACAACTATGAATTATGGGTCTTCAATGCCGATTTTCTAATAATGTTTTCAAAAACCGATAATTTAACTAATTAACTTGAGGGGTCCAATGCTGCATTTTGCGGTATGTACCCTCAAAAGGAGACTTACGAAAAGCCCTGATTATTTCATTTTAATGGTTACATTTGGTCAAGAAAATTTCAATTTGAATTTTCTTAGAGAAAATGTTCATTTGTAGACCAAGAACACCTTCTTTGGAAATTAACCATTGGGATGACTGGCTCACTAACCGAGCCAGTCATCCCAATGGTAAATTTCCAAAGGTCTTCTTTTGGTCTGCAAATGGAGATTTCTCAAAAACATAACACAGAAGCAATTTTCCCCAAGCCTGGTCATTAAATCATTAAGCTACATGTAGGAAATAAAACAACATGTTGATAATGTAGGAATCCTGTTTTAGCTATATGCCCGGCCTATGTCTAGATAAGCTCCATCCACACATTCCCATGTTGGGATCGATCGATCCCTGAACTCCTTGACTAGCAATTTTCAGAAAACTATACAGTAAGCTGTTGAATATTTTTAAACGAATTTGACTGAGTGCTGTTGATACCATAAACAGCGCCCAGTTAAATTACTTTCAAAATATTCAACAGCATGTTTATTAAATAGTAAAGATAATACAATTCACACAACGCTTAGTCCGACATCAATTAAGCATTCCTGATGAACTTAGCTACATCATTCGTGATGTAGTTGAATATGACGTCATCCTACACGTTACATAGTTGGTTATGACATCGTATGAATGACTGAGAATGCAGGAAATGTCAATTTCCCTTTCTCCGAGATCTAACAATACTCACCATTCTGTTACTTCTGATATACAGCTGGCCTTGACAGCGGCTCTAGGATTATAGACTTAGAAAGCTTTACCGACTCCTGGGAACCGGGTACCCGGCTCCCCACTGCCGAGTACCCGTTTACCATAGAGCTCATATTGTTTGCATAGCCACCAAACAAGAGAAAACTATGGCTTGCCTCCGTGGGGCTGGGAGGCTGGGTCCGTAACAGAATGGTGAGTATTGTTAGATCTCGGAGAAAGGGAAATTGACATTTCCTGCATTCTCCTTCGATCAATACTCACCATTCTGTTACTTCTGATATACACCAGATTTGATCAGTAACCTGGTGGGAAGGGGCAAGCCATACATGCTAATTTTGCCCCTTGGAGAAAGATTTTAGACTTCAAACTTGACTAACGGAGACCTAAAAGGACCGTCAAGTTCACGGAACCGAATCACATTCGCGTCACAGCCCCCCACCCCTTTTTCCTCCTAAGAAAAGGGAGAGAACTAACGAACATGTATCTCGCCTGAAACACCAATATGCCAAGAGGGTTAACTACTCCCTGCATATTGCTTGTATTAGCCTGGGAATGAGCATGAATATATAAGATGAATGAACATGATACATATACATAATACAAAAAACTCTCACTATTGAATTACCTTATGATAACAGGACTTCAGACGTACCGCCTACAACCATTCACCGGTTCGGCCATCAGTGACACAATCTGGTTGACATCCTCTCGCCTGACCATGCCTGCTTTAGGTTCTTTTCTTACCGAAGTGAGAAAAGGGTGAAAAGCAGTGTGGTCACTAACTATCGTTTCAAAACAGCTAAAGCGAGTGGATTGGCTGAGTCTGACACATCCCTCATATAGTAATCCGTGAATGAGGACTCACAGTGCCATTGTGCAACGGCCATGATGTCCTATACCGGAACACCATTGTAAAGGGCGGTCGAGGCGGCTATTCCTCTGACATTGTCTGCCCTTACGCCTTGCACCTGGTGCCCAGTCGCCATCTCGTGAGTAGTCTGAATGCATTCGACCACCCAACGAGAGATAGTATCCATGGATGCGGCGCCATAAGACTTTTTATGGCAGATCCACAGATGTCTATCGTTCGACCGTAACGAGTCAGTCCGTTTCTTGTACTTAGTCAAAGCACGGACCGGGCACCAGACACTGGCATCACGATCAAACCTAGTTAACTTCGGTATAATGATCGGTTTGCCGGGATATCTCAAAGATTGGTTCTTTGACATAACCTCTGCTCTTGGCAGAAGACGCAGACCTTCTCCAGAAACAATAAATCGGTTCCTCTCTGCCGAAAGCGCATGGATCTCACTGCGCCTTCTAGCTGAGGAAGCTGCCAATAGAAAGACCGCCTTTAGAGTCAAATGCTTTAGACTAGCCGAACGCAACGGTTCGAAAGGGTGCTTGGCCAGTACATTAAGCACTAAAGATAGACTCCAGGCTGGAATGACTACCGGTTGTCTCGGTCGGAGATTGCTCATTCCCTTCAACATCACATTTAACTGGGCCACCTCTGGACTATCCCTGTTGGCTAGACAAGGGATAACTGATGCCAAAGCTGACTTGTATCCAGCAACTGTGACGGGAGCTAGTCCTCAAAAGAACAGCTCACAAAGAAAGTCTGCTATTTGCTGATAGTGGATTGAAAGGTATCAATACCCTTTTCTTCACACCAGTCTGCAAATCTGTTAACCTTGTTGTTATATGACTTGAAGGTTGACCTCCTTCTCGCAGCCGCGATGAAATCAGCAGCCTGTCGAGAAAAGCCTTCCGACGTGGAACGTTGTTTGATAACATCCACGCAGTCATTGAACATTTCGGGACACTCGTGTAGGAAGCGTCCCTTGGCCTGGGAGATTATGTTCGGAATCTCGGGCAACTGCACAGGATTTTCCACCAGCAGATCTAGAAGATCCGTGAACCACGCCCTGCTCGGCCAATACGGCGCTATTAGCAGGACCAGACACGGTTCCTCCCTGACCTTCACCAAAACCTTCGGTAGAAGAATGGTGGGTGGGTACGCGTAAGCGTGCATCCCTCTCCAGCTTATCGCCAGAGCGTCTGTATCGACGGCATTTGGATCTGTAATCGGCGAGACATATGTCATGATTTGAGCATTTTCCTTTGTGGCGAACAAGTCCACGTTGGGTTTGCCCCAATGCTCGAAGATCCGTCGCAGAACTGGAGGGTTGAGGGACCATTCTGTTGGCAGGATTCTCTGTCTGCGAGACAAAGCATCCGCCAGAATGTTCAATCGGCCAGGAATACGAGCTGCTTTCAAAACAACCGAGTAATTCCTGCACCATTGAATCAAGTGCCACACCCTGATACACAGAGTGGGCGACCTGGTCCCGCCTTGGCGATTTATATATGATACTACTGTCGAATCGACCGACCGTATCAATATCACCCTGCCCCTGATCATCGGAAGGAACTCTTCCAACGCCAGTTCCACTGCCATCATTTCCATACAGATTGATATGCAGCTGACTCTCCGGGAGAGTCCATGTGCCCGAGACCTGGTTCTCCCTGGCAGGCACCCCACCCTTCCAGCGATGCATCCGTGTAGACGGACAGCTGGGGGCGGGGTAGGTGCAGCGAAACCCCTAATAGGAGATTCTGACGCTGTTTCCACCATAGAAGATGCGATATTATCGGCTCCAAAACTGGCAACAGTTTTGACAGGGGTTCTGTTCTCTGTTTCCACAGAGACATCAGATACAACTGGATAGGCCTTCGCATTAGAGCATCGTACGGGATAACCTGCTCCATGGAGACCATCATGCCCAGCATCTGAAGGAACCGCCTCGCCTTGAATGTGGTTTCCCATTCGAAACTCTTGAGGATGGCTAACAGAGACACCACTCTGGGCTCTGATGGGTAAAACCCTGCCCCCCTCAAGGTCGAATCGCATCCCCAAATAAACGAAACGTTGAGTGGGCGTCAACTCGGATTTCTCCTCGTTGACTATGCAGCGTAGATCTGAAAGTAACTTCAGAATCAGAGCAGTATCCACGTTCAACCTGGCTGCCGAGTCTGCCTTAAGCAGCCAGTCGTCTATGTAGGTGTGTAGCGCCACGTTCTCTTTTCTGAGAAACGCTGTCACCGCAAGGACCACTCTTGTGAAAACCCTCGGAGCTGTCGACAGGCCAAACGGGAGACTGTAAACTCCCATACTTGATTCTGAAACGCAAATCTCAGAAACCTGTGCCAACTCCGATTCATAGGAATGTGGAAATATGCATTTTTCAGATCAATCGATACACACCACATTCCTTTCCTCAATCCCGCATTACCGACCTCGGCGTTTCCATCTGGAACCGAGGCGTATGGATAAACCAATTTAATGGCCTGAGATTGTGTATGGGTCTCCATCCCCCTGTGCTCTTGGGGACAAGGAACATGTTTGAATAGAAGCCTGGAGTGTTTCGATTTGCTGGTTTTATTGCTCCCTTCAGAAGCAAACCCGACACTTCCTTTTGAACGGCTTCTAACTTGTCTGGCTCCCTTGGTACGGGTGTCCAGACAGGTGCCAAAGACAGATTTTGTGGTGGAAAGTCCCACCACTCCGGCATGTAACCCTGGGATAACCATCCCAGGACCAGACTGTCTGACGTCACACCTTGCCAGGCCTCGACGAAACGCATGAGCCTTCCACCCACCATAGACGCCTCGACGTCTAACGGGGTTGTCCGGCTCGCAGTCCGCCCCCCCACTCTTTCTTAACGAGAGAGAGAGAGAACCATTTCGTTCTAGGCACGACGGGTATAACTGGCACCGCTGTTCCTGTCGCACAGGCGCGGTCCAGGCGGATATGAAGGGAGCTTTCGTACCCTCAGGTACGCTTCGGCCCCTTCTGTCCGCCCTTTGAGGCCTTACCCTTACCCTTCCCCTTCCCGCCTCTAGGGCGGTCAGGAGCAACATTGGGGAGGGTAGGCGCCTCTACAACCTTCCTGGGCTTCTTCGCCGGCGGCAGCTCTGAAACCCCAGCTGAAGCAGAAGTCGCAACAGGCCTAGCTTTCGCCTTGCCCTTATGCTTCTTCTGCTCCTTTGAAGGTTGTCCCGTTAGCGGTTTCCCCACAGGCCCTAGTGCATGCGCTTGCCGCACTAGCTCTAGCTGTAGGTTTACCGCTAACTGATTCTGCGCGATACTGGCGGTATCCTCTAAGATGGCCCACGCTTGGCCACCGAAGATGCTAGGCCCTGTCAGGGGTGTCCCAAGGAGACACACCCTGACTGCCGTAGCCGGACGCATATGGTCAATGACCATTTGCCTCCTGGATTTCGTCACACGCGCTTGCACCCTTGCCAATGCGTCCATCGACAGCACCAGGCCGTCATTGACACATGAAAGCGCCACAGGTGGCACAGGGTGGCCTGCCCCGCTTCAGCCCACACCGACTGAAGAAGACGATAAGAGTGGTTGACAGCGCTCATCGCTGCCCTCACACCCTCATCGCATAGGGACAGGACTTCTTCCTGGTGTACCTGAGACTTGTCCACAAGTGCCGGATCAGGGTGACCCGGCACGGCACTCTGGACGCCCAGTACCCATCGGTCATCCTCCGTGACCGACGGGACTACACCATACCTGTCGTATTCCCCCCGCGGAATACAACATCTTGCCCGCACCTCCCTGGAGGCCGCAGGGAGCTGACCCTTGGTCATCAGTTGTTTGCTATAAATAGCATCCAACCATTCTATGAACCGTGGATCCAGTCCCACTGACTGGATCCGGGCCGCGGGCAAAATCCCCGTCCTGATCGACGCAACCGACGGACGGGGCGCATCTTCATAGGCCGTGGCCGAAACCACAGACGGGTCAACCCTGGCTAGCCACGCCAGAGCATCTGACCAATCTACCTCCGATGAAGACACCCCCGCAAACACGTCACCCGTTGACGTGCTCACGGGTCTGCCAGCCACGGCCTCCCAGCAAGGAGCCACGGCTGACCCGCCAGGCACTCCGGTAGCACACGGTTCCGCCGCCACCCCATGAAACACTCCGGTCCATGGGGTAGGTCCGCACGGAAAACCGTACGGACCCGTAGCAGTCGCGGAACCATAGCCGGACACGGGCGCCCACGGCACCCCACGTCCGACTGCCGGACCAGGCGAGATAGGTGAGTACCACGCCCGGCCCGGCACACCCGTTCCCGTGACGGCTGGTTGCCAAACCAAGCCGCACGGAACCGGTGCACGGTAACGGATTTGCCTCAGCCACAGGCGGAGCCGCTGACCTGGCTTGCGCCAAACCAGACAAATGGAGGCCGGTTCCGTCGAGGACGGAATCAACCTCCATATTCTCCACCTGCGGCTTCACGGGCCGCAGCAACCTCTCCTCCTCGGCCTCCTCGTCTTCAGACTCCGAAGAGTCGTCACTAGACGAGTCAACCGTGGAACCGTCCTGGCGGACGGCTCCCACACCTGATGGACCGGCCACCGCTACTGGACCACCCGGAGGTGGCCGCCGAGAAACAGAAACCCGTCTGGCCGAAGCCAGACGGGACTGCCAGGGGGCCGTACGAGACGGCCCCCTCGGTAACCAGTCCAGAATCCTGTCCGAGGACAGGATCCGTACCAGGCATGGGGAGAAACTGCCCCCCCAACCTTTGGTAGCAGGGACGACACCAGCATGGTCAGAACGCTATGGGGACGTGGAGCACCCGCACCCGCACCGGCCGAACCAGGCGCTCCACGATTTACTCTCGGACCGCCTGACCCCGCGTCAGACCCAGCCAAGTCCTTCTGGGCAAGGAACTTAACCATCGTTTCGACGGACCAGACTGCACAAACATTACACCTATGATCTATATTACACAGGGCACACATAAAACAGACATGGTCCTTGAACATTACACGGACAAACTTATGGCAGTCGTCACATGATGGCGGGGCTGGCTTGGCCTATAAAATAAGCACAAACCTACAATAAACAAGCGGAACGAGACCCGGATGGAAGGCAGACAATTAATTTTCAAATAATTTGACTCATAAATTAACCGTAACCTCCCTGCACCCCACCCCGCCACGTTACAACAACGATCGCATTGATTATGACGACAAGTACGCGGCGGGCACAACACACCCATAATAGATCCTCCAGGATGTGTAACGGCTCCAGGAATCGTATCGCATAGCATTCAGGGTATATTTACTAATCAATATAAATTATACTCCTAACGAACGCAGCACGATATGTGAAGAAAACAACAAAATGTATAACAAAACTGCTGTCTCACACGGTAAAACCGCAGACCACACATCTACTCAAGAATTTTGAAACCACCGATCATTGCAAACCGATCGTGATCGCACGTAAACTTGATCATTCTAAAGTTTCCGGTACCATTTTTAGTACGCAGCACCCAGAATAAGATGCGCGAATTAATGAAAAATTTCTTCACATAAACATCCGAGCGACCGGTGTGACGTCACCCGCTCGGATTCTACGGAGAACGACGTCAGCCGATATTCGTGTTAGAAATACCGTAGCAAACACCTATTTTCATATCTGCCGATCGCCTGTTGGGGTTTAAAGAAGGCGATCGTCTGGCATATATCGTTGTTAGCACACGTCCCAGATTCTATGGGGACAGAAATTGGAACATGCGACACAACGAAATTTAGAGACCTAAGTCTTTTAACTATGGATAATAAAGAACAATACAACCTGGTTGTCTTGGGCGGTATTCTCCATAGTCCTTAGTTAATCCTTTCAGAACACACAAACTATCACTGATTAAAGACTTAGATTATTTTAAAACACTAAAATCCTTAATGCAAAAAGCATGTATTGCTCTTGTTGCTATGCAAACAAGAATGAGCTCTATGGTAAACGGGTACTCGGCAGTGGGGAGCCGGGTACCCGGTTCCCAGGAGTCGGTAAAGCTTTCTAAGTCTATAATCCTAGAGCCGCTGTCAAGGCCAGCTGTATATCAGAAGTAACAGAATGGTGAGTATTGATCGAAGGAGAAACTGGAATCCTCCATAGAACATGATTGAAAATGGCCTTTTTTTGCACGGGAAGTGAGTATTGATCATACTGAACTATTGCTATATTGCTACAGTACCACCTAACAAGTTTCCAAAACAGAAGAAAGTATACTGTTGAATATTTTGGACGTAATTTTGTTAATAAAATCAAGATAAAATATTTGACAGAACATTCCTTACATCACGTTTAAAATTGTACTAACGAACATGTTTCTGTTTGTGTATCAATTGGAAACATTTTAACCTATTACGATCTGTACTGTGTAAAACACCTTATCTGTAATTTTTAAAAGTCAATGACTACTCTTTTCAAGGCTCGCGAGACTATGTGATTAAATCGAAAATCATTTTTATCTTTTAAATCATGAATTTCTATGATTAAAAATTAAATACTCAAATAATTATGAATATTTTCTACTGCATATAATATTTCAATTCCAAGCTTTTAATTACTTTTTAATAAGGTCGGTCACAAAAATTTACGTTTTGCTGTGAATGTATGTCCATTTGCAGGCCAACAGAAGACTATTTTTGAAAATGTATCACTGAAATGACTGACTCAAGAATCGAGCGAGGCATTCCAGTGATAAATTTTCAAAAATAGTCTTCTCTTGGCCTGCAAATGGATTTTATCTACACACTATTACAGCTTTCATCATTGATATATCTTTGTTGTTGTATATGAATCTTGGTAATTTGTATCCAAGCTAATTAATCGAGTAATCATGATTATTCTTACATAATCGATCGGGATTATCAAAGCAATAATCACACAAGCCTACATACGTTACAATCTAGTTACTCTCATACATGTAGTACCAGGATCCAGTTGAGTAAGATTTACCATCGATCAGAAAGCTCACTGTTTGTCTCTAGCATACCTTTTCTCAGGCATTGCCAACACCAGAACATCTCTCCCCTCCTTGTAATACACAGCATTGATGACCTGCTTTTCCCAGAACAGTGTAGATCTGTCAATGTGAACAAGAACAATTACAACAAATCTGAAATACGTACCAATTTTTTTTCAAAAACAAAACAGCCCGAAAAATTGATATAAATTACCAGGTACAACGTATATCATATTTTTGCATATATTAAACATTTACTGGTCAAATTTGATTAAGAAAACCCAAATATTTCCTTATTGAATGTCCATCTACAGGTAAAGAGAAGAATATTTTCGAAAACTGACCACTGGAATGACTGGCTCGATAAATTAAAAAAAATAATCTTCTCTTGGTCTGCAAATGGATATTTTCGATGAGAAAATTTAATTTTTTTTAACAAATTCGAGGGTTAAACGGTTAAATATCGCACAAAGCCACCTACTTATCACAATAATAGGACATTCACTCTTGTTTTAGTCAGCCAACATTGTTTACAGTCGAGTCACAATGAGCAGTAATAGTGCGTTATATGGGCATGACGTAGACCACAAGACATGAATTGTTGATGGTAGTCAGAAGGTTCGTTGTCCAACCAAATTTGTCTTGTGCCTGTATGTAAATACAGATATTGGACTCATGTGAGAGTCCTGTAAGTACTACATAGATAGAGCAATGGTTTACTCCATAAGAATCTCTTTCTATTTGTGCCAAAAATGTTTACTCAGCAAAATAAATGCTAAAAATACAGTGTCAGTTAATTTGCTTAAAAATACATGTAGCAACCTTAATGATAGGGTTAAAGCTATGTATATATTACCACTTAGAAATAAGCTAACATAAATCTTTGATTAAAATGAGACTAGAATGCATTTGAATTGCGCAAATCATCTGCGACTATCCTACGTTTAGCACACGACTACTGAACATATACAGATAATTTTAATCATGGTTAGATTAGTGCTTTTTAAGCCTCGATAGCTAAAGTTTTAAATAACAGCAGCTGCAATACATCCCTTCCTCCATTGATCTGGATTGTTTTAGTCGCCATTTGCAACAGGGGAATCCCCAAATGGCATGTTCGCGAGATCTACTCTAACATGCGAGATAGAGGATTCTACAGTTGGTTGACAGCCAATAAATCAAGATTATAAAACAATATCGTGAGAATTTGGCATTTAATATTTTTAATTTGGATCTCAAAGAGCATTTGTAAAAAATGGCATTCATTAAATTTACATCGCAGAGCCATCATCTAATTATCATAATATAATAAAATCGCCTCAAACTAAATTACTCGAGTGAAACAAAAATCTTGCCAATAAATACATGTATGACGTGGAATACATTTGCTTATCAGGATATCGTGAAATTATTACTAACTGTTTTTAAAACATCATCTTCTATTCATAATCTCATATTAATTTGCGATATTCACATTCGCAGAGTTACAAAATCTGTTCTTAATTTGGAGGCGTTCCAGTCTATTATATACATGTAGTTTAGTCACAAGAGGTTTATGTTGCCACTGACCTGCAACATAAGAAGCGATCTACCTCTTATGTCCTCGGCTTCGGCGCCCGGGTTGCCCAACATATGACACGTGAGGTGTCCGGTTTATATGAACAATATTTAATACTCTCACAACCTAGTTTCGAGCAAACATTAACCCTTGTTTAAAAAAAATTGTAGTGCAAGTGTCACGTGAGTAATTTAATATTATGACGCGAACACTGATAATCTTACTCGTAGTGTTGGGAATTGGTACTATTTTTGTGATCGATGATTGGTTTTATATATTAACCGATGATCAATTACTGATTGATCATAATAGGTTCTAATTTTTTATCCAATTTGAATGCAGTAATTATACCAAGTTCAAGGATAATTACCCCTTTCAAAACCAAGTAACCGATTCTTAATAATTTTAAAAATAATCTGTTGAATATATTGAAACTAATTTGATTGGAAGCTGTTGCTGCCTCAGGCAGCAACAGCTTCCAATCAAATTAGTTTCAAAATATTCAACATGTTATTGGTATGGTTGCTTTGAAATTAACATACTATTTCAGTACTGGAAGAATTAATGTCTTAGACTAAGGAGTAATTCTATATAGTTGTAACAATTAAATTTAAATTCCTTTCCAAAAAGTATTCATTTTCTAGATTGACCAGTTAAAATATATTAATAAAAGCAATTTATAAACAACCAAAATCGATTTCTGAAATCATGATCGATCGGTTGGTTGAACATGCAAACCAATCAATCATCGATCCAATCGATTAATCGGAACAACACTACTTACTTGCGCGAATGTAGAGATTTCACTCACGCTTTAGAAGCATTCTAGGCTCGCTTAGAGTTGAGTTTAACTTATTATTAAGCAGTAGTGTATTGTTTATGATGCTATACTTAATCAATGTAAGCGACAGATAGCTTTTAGCAGTCAAATTGTGTCAAGAAGATATATTTTCTCATTGTAAATATCTGTTTGCAGACCAAGAGAAGAAAATCTTTCAATTCTACCACTGAAATTACAGGGTCAGTTATCGTGCCAATTACTCCAGTGGGAAATTTTCAACAACAATCTTCTCTTGATCTGCAAATGAACCTTTCTCAAAACTGCTGCAGAATCCATTTTGGTCAGCATGACCACTAAAGGGCTAGTAGATAGTAAATATAAGTTACATGTATTTAGACGATACTAGATTACAGAAAATAGCACATTAACTAATCTTACAAAATTGGTAAATTGAAAAAATAAATAGTTTCATGTAGTGTTTGAATTGGGACTACTTATGTGATCGATGATTGGTTTTACATACTAACCGATGATCAATTAATGATCGATCATAACATTTTCTCATTTTTACCCATTCTGAAATTTTGAATGCAATAATTATTGCATGTTCTGTTCATGGATATTTAACCGTAATAATTTAAGAAATAATCTGTTGAATATTTTGAAACTAATTTGACTGGAAGCTGTTGTTGCCATAGGCAGCAATAGCTTCCAGTTAAATAAGTTTCAAAATATTCAACATGTTATTGCTATGGTGGTTTTGACATTAGCAGACTATTTCAGTGTTGAGAGGGTTAATGTCTACGACAATGGACTCGTAAGGAGTAATACTATGTAATATAGTTGTAAAAATTAAATTAAAATGTTATTGCCAAAAAGTAATCATCATCTGCAGTTTTAATATCATAAATTTATGAGGTCAAAATCGATTTCTGAAATCATTGATCTGTTGGTTGAACATGCAAACCAATCAATCATCGATCAAATCAATTAATTGGAATAACACTAGTTTCATGTTCTTCTTTTGCTATTTCCTGCTACTCAAATTTACATAACTGATTTCCTTTCATTACTGATCAAAGATTTTTCTTAATCTTACTATTGTGCAATAGAACCATAACATTTGTCTTGCTCAGTATATAAATGTAATATACTTATATTTTTGTCTGCATATGATAAATATACATGTATATACTTGAAATAGAAACAATTATGTTACATGTATAAACTCAGGATTTCCATTGTCCGACTCTCACTCTAAGAAACTAAAGAACTTGCTGGCTATGGCCCCCACATTATACACATGAGGTTTCACGAGCAGGTTTGTAGCAGGTACATACCTTTTAGCAGAGTTATTGGTGACTTCTATGAGGATATTGCATAATGTGAGGAAAAGGCCACGAATCTCCACTAGTTTACTTGTCTCACTTGGATATTGGTAAATAATATTGTCCTGTGGAAAAATAATACCAGGCAATATAAGAGCCATGAATAACACAGACACACCTACCCATTAGCCATATACATGTAAGAAAAAAAAAATTGAACGTCATTATCATTATGCAGGCCTGCACAAATGGGCATAACCCATTTATTATTCACGCCAAGATTGCGCAAATATATCTGGCGCAACCTCTTAGCGGGTTATGTTGTTCCTGGTTTTTTTGTAGATAAACATTTTTTTAAACGGTTGCGCAAACCCAAATGGGTTAAGTAACAACTGTGGGTTGCACACATTTTCAATTTGTGCAGGCCTGTTATGATGGAGACTGGCATGATGGAGTTGTAAAATCTGTAAAATTTACAATGTATTGTGACCGGACAAGTCCTTGATGAATTAAATGTCCATTGAAAAACTTTACAATTCTAATTCTTGGTGCACAATAAACGAAGCTAAAACAATTACATGAAGATCATTTTCATAATGATAGTGTTTGGATGTACATGTAATGATGGTATAAATCAAATATATATAGTTTTATTAACTATCTCACCACTGCAAGCCACCAGTCAATAAGTTCAATGAGCAAAAACTCTAAACTTGCTGAATAGTTTGAAAACATTAGCCACAAACAATTTTCAATCAAATTGTTTTCAAAATATTTAGCCGGTCCAAAGATATAACCCTTGGACTGTATTGTCTGCACAAACTCGTCAGTCAGATGGTTAATATTTGATTTAAGTCCTTGATTAATTAAATGCTCATTGAAAAAATTTAACATTTACCAAATTCTTGATGCATACAATTACATGTACATGTACCCGGCGCCACAAGCCATCTGGATCATTATATCAAGTCATCCTCTGAGTCGAGTACGGCTCAATAATCATACAATCCACATTTATCTTAAGCAAGAAATATTCAAGTATCTTCTGCAGCATGATGAATATTTGGGTCAAGCCTGTAATCGTGGAATTTTGTCAAGAAAATACAATTATTTGCTTATTGAATGTCCATTTGCAAGAGAAGAATACAGGTTTGTTTGAAAATCTTTCACTGGAATGCCTGACACAGTTATTGAGCTAGGAGTTCCAACGATACAGTAAAAAAAATAGTCTTCTCTTTTCCCATAAATGGACGCTCCTCATGACCACTACGGATATCAGTTTTGGTCGCCTTGACCATTTAAAGTTTTATAAAAAGATTTTACCATACCCGACGCATGACACATTACCTGTATTGTGGCAGTATTTTGACCGGTATCCATCGTGAGGTAGAGAACTACATGTGGTAATCTATGCAACATTGAGCTATCCACACATGACACACTCAGGCTCTCCTCTATGACGGTTCTTAATAGAAGACTCGACAGACGGATTTCATTATGATGCTGATGAATAGATGGTTCTGATGACGTAGTTGTCTTGGGTCCCACGACAACAGGTGATTGTAGAGTTAGCTTGACCTGGAGATAAACAACGTGCATGGATGTCTGTCACTAGGAATTAACCCCATCACTGATGAATTCCCTATATATCTCATATTCAATGTACCCATATAGTAAAATTGGTGAATATTTTGAAATTAATTTGACTGCCTACAGGGTTGGCAATAAATGAAAAGATGTAGTTGCCCGCAGGGCAATGTATGATGCCATTTCATGTATTTTTAGGTTGCAGATTAAGGTTGCCCGTATATGTTGAGCTATAAATGACAAAGAAAATTAGAATCACTATTGCTTTGTCAAGTAAATTCTGAAGAATGGACACAATTATTGAGAAATGGCATTAGGCATACTGGTTACTCTTTCTATCAAGAGACTCTTTCTATCAAGAGGCCCAAGGGGCCTAAATCGCTCACCTGGACCATAGGCATCTCAACTAGAATGGTCATTACAATAAGTACAACTCTAATGAGTTGAGCAGACTTGTCACAAGAAAGTAGAGGCCATGTTTCGTTATGTATTAACTTCTCTTGAACAAACTTTAATGGCCCTTAGTCATCAATATCACATCTCTCAAATTTCGGCCCGATCCATTCAGTGGCTCTGGAGACGAAGTTGCTTTCATGAAAACCAGGCAACCCAAGATGGCCGCCCAACCATTTGGCAAATCAAGTTCCCTTGAACAAACCTGGTTCAGCTTGTGCCCTAAATGATATTTTAGGAGTTTTGAATCAATCGATCAAACAGTCTCGGCGAAGATTTTTAGACATTTCTAAAAATCGACCAAAATCCATGCAAAATCCAAATTGGCCGATCGGCGTCGCTCGAACGAACTTAAATCTCCATGCCCTAAGGATGTTTCGTGCCAAATATAATTGAAATCGGCCCAGTAGTTCTCGAGAATAAGACATTTTAAATTTCCCAAAATAATCCAAGATGGCCGCCAAACCGTCTATCCGACAGTTTTGAAAATGGCAAATTTGAGCTCAGAATACCCAAAACCATTTATCTGACAGTTTCATCCATCAAATAGTCCAATATGGCCGCCAAACACGCTACATTTTGATTGGTCCACGACGGCCATGTTTTTTACGGATCAACATGAGCAAACCTTAATGGCTCTTAGTCTCCAATCATATCTCACAAATTTCGGCATGAGTTTTGAATTGATTCCCCAAGCGGTTTCGGAGAAGCAGATTTTTAAAGATGTTTCCTAAAATTGGCCGAAATTCAAGATGGCCACTGGCCGAAATTCAAGATGGCCGCCAGCCAAATTGGCCAATCGGTTTCATTTGAACAAACTTGGATCCCTATGCCCTAAGGATACATCCTTCCAAATAAAATTGAAATCGGTCTAGCAGTTCTCGAGAAGACATTTTCCCATTTCTTTAGTATGTGTGCATTTGGCGGGAAAATAATCCAAGATGGTCGCCAAACCATTTATCTGACCGCTTTGAAAATGGCAAATTTGATCTCAGAATACCCAAAAACATATATAAGACCAATTTCGGCCTCAAAATCAATCAAATAAAAAAAATCAAACATGGCCACCAAACATGCTACGATGCTTTTTGACGGACCAAATTCCAGTGTACAAAATTTAATGGCTCTTAGTCTCCAATCATATCCCACAAATTTCAGCCTGATCCCTTCAGCGGTTCTGGAGAAGAAATCATTTTTGGGAAATCTAGGTCAATCTAAGATGGCCACCGAACCATTTGGTCGATCAAGTCCTGTTGAACAAACTTGGCTTACCTCTTTCCATAGATGATGTTACATGAGTTTTGAATCGATTCCCCAAGCGGTTTCGGAGATTTTTAAAGACATTTCCTAAAATCGGCCGAAATTCAAGATGGCCACTGGCCAAATTGGTCGATCAGGTTCATTTGAACAGACTTGGATTCCTATGCCCTAACGATGCTTCCTTACAAATATAATTGAAATCGGCCTAGCAGTTCTCGACAAGAAGACATTAAAAATTTCCATTGCTTTAGTATGGGAGTCTTTGGCAGGAAAATAATCCAGGATGGCCACCAAACCATTTATCTGACAGTATCAAAAATGGCAAATTTGAGCTCAAAATGTCCAAAAACATATATAAAACCAATTTCGGCATCAAAATCCATTAAATAAAAAAATCCAATATGGCCACCAAACATGCTACATTTTGATTGGCCCACGGCGGCGATACTTTTTGACGGAACAACTTCCCTTGAACATACTTTAATGGCTCTTAGTCTCATCATATCTCCAAAATTTCGGCCTGATCCCTTCAGCGGTTCTGGAGAAGAAGTCGTTATCGGGAAAACTAGGTCATCCAAGATGGCTGCCGAACCATTTGGTCAATCAAGTCCTCTTGAACAAAGTTGGCTTACCTCTTTCCCTAGATGACGTTTCAAGAGTTTTGAATTGATTTCTCAAGCGGTTTTAGAGAAGTTTTTTAAAGACATTTCCTAAAATCGGCTTGGTTTGAACACTTTGGATCCCTATGCCCTAAGGATGCTTCCTGCCAGATATAATTGAAATCGGCCCAGTGGTTCTTGAGAAGAAGTTATTTAAAGGAAAAGTTGACGGACGATGGATGGCCGGCCGATGGAGTCGCCATGGCATAAGCTCACTTGGCCTTTCAGGCCAGATGAGCTAATAATTTAATAAACAAGAGGCCCAAGGGGCCTGTATCGCTCACCTGGACCATAGGCATTTCAACTAGAATGCTCTTTATCAACAAGATGGCCACCGAACCATTTACAGAATACCCAAAAACACATACACACGTATAAAACCAATTTCGGCCTCAAAATCCATCAAATAAAAAAATCAAATATGGACACCAAACATGCTATATTTTGATTGGCCCATTGTGTCAAGGTTTTTTGACGGATCAACTTCCCTTGAACAAACTTCAATGGCCCTTAGTCCCTAATCATATCTGCCAAATTTCGGCCCGATCCCTTCAGCGGTTCTGGAGAAGTCGTTTTCACTACAACTAGGTCAACCAAGATGGCCGCTAAACCATTTGACCAATCAAGTTCCCTTGAACAAACCTGGTTCAGCTTGTGCCCTAAATGATATTTTAGGAGTTTTGAATCAATCGATCAAACAGTCTCGGCGAAGATTTTTAGACATTTCTAAAAATCGACCAAAATCCATGCAAAATCCAAATTGGCCGATCGGCGTCGCTCGAACGAACTTAAATCTCCATGCCCTAAGGATGTTTCGTGCCAAATATAATTGAAATCGGCCCAGTAGTTCTCGAGAATAAGACATTTTAAATTTCCCAAAATAATCCAAGATGGCCGCCAAACCGTCTATCCGACAGTTTTGAAAATGGCAAATTTGAGCTCAGAATACCCAAAACCATTTATCTGACAGTTTCATCCATCAAATAGTCCAATATGGCCGCCAAACACGCTACATTTTGATTGGTCCACGACGGCCATGTTTTTTACGGATCAACATGAGCAAACCTTAATGGCTCTTAGTCTCCAATCATATCTCACAAATTTCGGCATGAGTTTTGAATTGATTCCCCAAGCGGTTTCGGAGAAGCAGATTTTTAAAGATGTTTCCTAAAATTGGCCGAAATTCAAGATGGCCACTGGCCGAAATTCAAGATGGCCGCCAGCCAAATTGGCCAATCGGTTTCATTTGAACAAACTTGGATCCCTATGCCCTAAGGATACATCCTTCCAAATAAAATAGAAATCGGTCTAGCAGTTCTCGAGAAGACATTTTCCCATTTCTTTAGTATGTGTGCATTTGGCGGGAAAATAATCCAAGATGGTCGCCAAACCATTTATCTGACCGCTTTGAAAATGGCAAATTTGATCTCAGAATACCCAAAAACATATATAAGACCAATTTCGGCCTCAAAATCAATCAAATAAAAAAATCAAACATGGCCACCAAACATGCTACGATGCTTTTTGACGGACCAAATTCCAGTGTACAAAATTTAATGGCTCTTAGTCTCCAATCATATCCCACAAATTTCAGCCTGATCCCTTCAGCGGTTCTGGAGAAGAAATCATTTTTGGGAAATCTAGGTCAATCTAAGATGGCCACCGAACCATTTGGTCGATCAAGTCCTGTTGAACAAACTTGGCTTACCTCTTTCCATAGATGATGTTACATGAGTTTTGAATCGATTCCCCAAGCGGTTTCGGAGATTTTTAAAGACATTTCCTAAAATCGGCCGAAATTCAAGATGGCCACTGGCCAAATTGGTCGATCAGGTTCATTTGAACAGACTTGGATTCCTATGCCCTAACGATGCTTCCTTACAAATATAATTGAAATCGGCCTAGCAGTTCTCGACAAGAAGACATTAAAAATTTCCATTGCTTTAGTATGGGAGTCTTTGGCAGGAAAATAATCCAGGATGGCCACCAAACCATTTATCTGACAGTATCAAAAATGGCAAATTTGAGCTCAAAATGTCCAAAAACATATATAAAACCAATTTCGGCATCAAAATCCATTAAATAAAAAAATCCAATATGGCCACCAAACATGCTACATTTTGATTGGCCCACGGCGGCGATACTTTTTGACGGAACAACTTCCCTTGAACATACTTTAATGGCTCTTAGTCTCATCATATCTCCAAAATTTCGGCCTGATCCCTTCAGCGGTTCTGGAGAAGAAGTCGTTATCGGGAAAACTAGGTCATCCAAGATGGCTGCCGAACCATTTGGTCAATCAAGTCCTCTTGAACAAAGTTGGCTTACCTCTTTCCCTAGATGACGTTTCAAGAGTTTTGAATTGATTTCTCAAGCGGTTTTAGAGAAGTTTTTTAAAGACATTTCCTAAAATCGGCTTGGTTTGAACACTTTGGATCCCTATGCCCTAAGGATGCTTCCTGCCAGATATAATTGAAATCGGCCCAGTGGTTCTTGAGAAGAAGTTATTTAAAGGAAAAGTTGACGGACGATGGATGGCCGGCCGATGGAGTCGCCATGGCATAAGCTCACTTGGCCTTTCAGGCCAGATGAGCTAATAATTTAATAAACAAGAGGCCCAAGGGGCCTGTATCGCTCACCTGGACCATAGGCATTTCAACTAGAATGCTCTTTATCAACAAGATGGCCACCGAACCATTTACAGAATACCCAAAAACACATACACACGTATAAAACCAATTTCGGCCTCAAAATCCATCAAATAAAAAAATCAAATATGGACACCAAACATGCTATATTTTGATTGGCCCATTGTGTCAAGGTTTTTTGACGGATCAACTTCCCTTGAACAAACTTCAATGGCCCTTAGTCCCTAATCATATCTGCCAAATTTCGGCCCGATCCCTTCAGCGGTTCTGGAGAAGTCGTTTTCACTACAACTAGGTCAACCAAGATGGCCGCTAAACCATTTGACCAATCAAGTTCCCTTGAACAAACCTGGTTCAGCTTGTGCCCTAAATGATATTTTAGGAGTTTTGAATCAATCGATCAAACAGTCTCGGCGAAGATTTTTAGACATTTCTAAAAATCGACCAAAATCCATGCAAAATCCAAATTGGCCGATCGGCGTCGCTCGAACGAACTTAAATCTCCATGCCCTAAGGATGTTTCGTGCCAAATATAATTGAAATCGGCCCAGTAGTTCTCGAGAATAAGACATTTTAAATTTCCCAAAATAATCCAAGATGGCCGCCAAACCGTCTATCCGACAGTTTTGAAAATGGCAAATTTGAGCTCAGAATACCCAAAACCATTTATCTGACAGTTTCATCCATCAAATAGTCCAATATGGCCGCCAAACACGCTACATTTTGATTGGTCCACGACGGCCATGTTTTTTACGGATCAACATGAGCAAACCTTAATGGCTCTTAGTCTCCAATCATATCTCACAAATTTCGGCATGAGTTTTGAATTGATTCCCCAAGCGGTTTCGGAGAAGCAGATTTTTAAAGATGTTTCCTAAAATTGGCCGAAATTCAAGATGGCCACTGGCCGAAATTCAAGATGGCCGCCAGCCAAATTGGCCAATCGGTTTCATTTGAACAAACTTGGATCCCTATGCCCTAAGGATACATCCTTCCAAATAAAATAGAAATCGGTCTAGCAGTTCTCGAGAAGACATTTTCCCATTTCTTTAGTATGTGTGCATTTGGCGGGAAAATAATCCAAGATGGTCGCCAAACCATTTATCTGACCGCTTTGAAAATGGCAAATTTGATCTCAGAATACCCAAAAACATATATAAGACCAATTTCGGCCTCAAAATCAATCAAATAAAAAAATCAAACATGGCCACCAAACATGCTACGATGCTTTTTGACGGACCAAATTCCAGTGTACAAAATTTAATGGCTCTTAGTCTCCAATCATATCCCACAAATTTCAGCCTGATCCCTTCAGCGGTTCTGGAGAAGAAATCATTTTTGGGAAATCTAGGTCAATCTAAGATGGCCACCGAACCATTTGGTCGATCAAGTCCTGTTGAACAAACTTGGCTTACCTCTTTCCATAGATGATGTTACATGAGTTTTGAATCGATTCCCCAAGCGGTTTCGGAGATTTTTAAAGACATTTCCTAAAATCGGCCGAAATTCAAGATGGCCACTGGCCAAATTGGTCGATCAGGTTCATTTGAACAGACTTGGATTCCTATGCCCTAACGATGCTTCCTTACAAATATAATTGAAATCGGCCTAGCAGTTCTCGACAAGAAGACATTAAAAATTTCCATTGCTTTAGTATGGGAGTCTTTGGCAGGAAAATAATCCAGGATGGCCACCAAACCATTTATCTGACAGTATCAAAAATGGCAAATTTGAGCTCAAAATGTCCAAAAACATATATAAAACCAATTTCGGCATCAAAATCCATTAAATAAAAAAATCCAATATGGCCACCAAACATGCTACATTTTGATTGGCCCACGGCGGCGATACTTTTTGACGGAACAACTTCCCTTGAACATACTTTAATGGCTCTTAGTCTCATCATATCTCCAAAATTTCGGCCTGATCCCTTCAGCGGTTCTGGAGAAGAAGTCGTTATCGGGAAAACTAGGTCATCCAAGATGGCTGCCGAACCATTTGGTCAATCAAGTCCTCTTGAACAAAGTTGGCTTACCTCTTTCCCTAGATGACGTTTCAAGAGTTTTGAATTGATTTCTCAAGCGGTTTTAGTGAAGTTTTTTAAAGACATTTCCTAAAATCGGCTTGGTTTGAACACTTTGGATCCCTATGCCCTAAGGATGCTTCCTGCCAGATATAATTGAAATCGGCCCAGTGGTTCTTGAGAAGAAGTTATTTAAAGGAAAAGTTGACGGACGATGGATGGCCGGCCGATTGAGTCGCCATGGCATAAGCTCACTTGGCCTTTCAGGCCAGATGAGCTAATAATTTAATAAACAAGAGGCCCAAGGGGCCTGTATCGCTCACCTGGACCATAGGCATTTCAACTAGAATGCTCTTTATCAACAAGATGGCCACCGAACCATTTACAGAATACCCAAAAACACATACACACGTATAAAACCAATTTCGGCCTCAAAATCCATCAAATAAAAAAATCAAATATGGACACCAAACATGCTATATTTTGATTGGCCCATTGTGTCAAGGTTTTTTGACGGATCAACTTCCCTTGAACAAACTTCAATGGCCCTTAGTCCCTAATCATATCTGCCAAATTTCGGCCCGATCCCTTCAGCGGTTCTGGAGAAGTCGTTTTCACTACAACTAGGTCAACCAAGATGGCCGCTAAACCATTTGACCAATCAAGTTCCCTTGAACAAACTTGGTTCAGCTCTTGTCCTAAATCATATTCCATCAGGTATGCATAAATCCAATACATGTAAGTGGCTTCGGAGATTTTTATAGACGTTTCAAAAAATCGGGCAAAATCCGCCGGCTCAATTGGTCGATCGGCTTCGATTGAACAAACTTGAATAGTCCGGGAGCCAATTTTCAAAAGGGGTCTAGAAGAATGGCTACGTAGCACACCCAGTATTCAGAAGGTTTGTCTCTATATTATGCTAGACCGATGTCTTGGGTATATTCTGAGCCGTGTTGTACAAGAAAATTGTGGTATCACTAACCCGTGAGAAGCCCATTTACAATAGGTGTTGAATGTAGCTCTCAAACAATTTTCACAATGGTAAATTTTTCACAAACTTAAGCGCATGTTATATCAATACAATCTTAACCAAAATGGAAAGGAGTGATCGTATATCGCAGATTTATACATAATCAACCTCGTTTAAGACACCCGTATGTTGCTTTGTACATATTGGGGCACTTAGGTCTTCTTGTGACTAGCAATACCTTAGCTACAACAATGCCCATCTTTTCTACATTTTTCATAATTAAACTTTTAACTGACATGCAGTCCATGTCTACACAAGCTGGCAGGACATATTTATCACGTGAGCAAATGAGAGAATGTTACTCATCCGTGTCAGAGTCATCTTCGACAATTGTATGCTGAACATTGTCACACATTTCACCTCCCATACAAAGGCATGCTTCAGTGCAGAGTAGATTGTTAGCCTTGCATTGACAGAGATCTGTTCTTTTGCAGGCAGACTTTTGACATCTACATGATGTGAGTTCAATTAATCCAAATGGAGCAGGATCCTTTGACATTAGAACAGGCTTGAGTAGACCATCCACTATACTCCAGCCAAGTCCATTTGGAGAAGGAAGATTCTGAACAGCTTGCAATGAACGTCTCCAAACAAGAGCTTGAAAATTGGCCCTTTCGGTGTGATGCTTTAGACTATTCGATGTAGGTGGAAGATTTTCATTTCTTTGTCTCTTTTGACAAAAGAGCCAATAACGGGTTTCATCAGCTGTCTTTCCCACATCCCTGGTGGTATGCAACTCACAGACAAATTTCTCACATAGAATTGCAGTATTCGGTGATAAGTCAACATGTTCGCCGAGTTGGGCTAAGCTAAGCTGATGACATTCAGATGACTTTAAGAGATTGAATGCTTTTCTCTTAGCGACTCCAAATAATGCACTAGTGCTATCACAACCTGTAAGAGAATGAAACCCAGGCAAAGACAGACAGATAGCTGGGCCCAGTACTTGAGCAACTGTATGTATTGGTATGTATCGCAATTTGTCCTTTGTGCCCGTACGGAACCATAGTTAAGAACAGTGAAGCGAACGATACGTATATATACTAAGTACTGCCACGTCTGTATCAGGAGACTGTATAACAACACGCATGTGGTCTTTTGAAGCGTGTAGCGCGTGCAACATCATACGCGTATCTGCTTCCTCGTGATCTGATCGAAGTTCTTCCAAATACGACGAATTGTTCGCTGAAATGACAACATCCATTCCATCGTTAAAGCCACCAGCAAGAATGACGTAATTGTCGGCAGATAGCATATTTGGACCAGTATCACGCCACCGCTTGCTGAGAAATGCAACCAGGTTACTTTTGTTGCTTGGATTGCTGATGTACTTGGCCCATTGCTTTGGAACGGGAGTATTTTCTCCAGCAATCTTTACTTCCAATGCTGTTGATGACCCACGTTTTAGCCGCTCTTCCGCTTTGAGAGATTCCAGTCTATCATATCTGTCAAAAACTATATCTACTCTGTTGCAGTCTTCTTGATTCAGTGGAACTGTAAAGATGTGCCACTATTTATCAGCCAATTCTCCAAATGTAGACGTACCTCCAGTTTTAACCATTTGCACAATTTCCATGCCATCTACTACATAAGCTGTTGCGCCTGTCTTGTCAACAGGTGGAAGCCGTCCATCAACATTTACTTCCTTTTCTAGTTCACTTAACAAAACACTTTTCACATTCTTTCTTAGAGTCCCATCCGTTTGTGACAATGATAGTGGAACAGCAGACAGTTCATACGTCATCACTAGTTTTAAATCAACATCTCTGGACCGTGCGGCAATAATTAATCGACCAAATAGTTCGCGGTCAGATCTCACATTGTGAATTTTTTCATCATTTGTTTTGAGTTTTAAGTGTGGCAACGTGTCCCAAAAGCTTCTCGTGTTAGTGTCCAGCCGCTCCTGAACAAAATTTTCCATAATCTCCTTACCAATGTCACAGGCGGAAACAAGTCTCTTGGCGATTTCACTAGGCAATACCACGCCAGTTGCAATGTTTACAAGCGGAAGACACTCGCTGTCGTCGTTTTCCGCAATATTAAAGGGATTGGTCATTATATCTGATGAGAACATCGAAAGTATCTTCTGCACATCGGTTTCATCCCTGTTCATTCGATTAGTCCCCATTTCCTTATGTACTTCAAACATGTGACTATCTTGTAACCCACACATTTGCTTTGTGACCGTTGTTATAGCTGCCCTCTCGTGGCTAGTTAAAAACCACCTCTCCAGAGCTCCTGGCTTTTGTGTTATTCCAATAATACCACCTCGCTTTTTGGAATCCAAATTAATCGATTGCTCTAAGGCCATATCTGTCCACACTTGATTGCTTGGATGGTCTGAGCGACTTACGGAATGATTTCCATTCAAGAATTGTTCATGTACAAGGGGATGTGTACTTGGAAGCATCTTCATGTCCGCAAGAAATATTGGCAGCCATCTTGCATAATTGGTTCTGTCCATGCTGTAGAAATATGGCGCCATAGCAGCAGTAGCAGATAGGTGTGCCTGCCAATCTCCAGTTCTCTCAGCTCTTATGAATCCAAGCAGCAGCTCTACCATATGAATATATGAGTTCCAAAATGCGAACAGGTGTGATTTCGAGCTTGACTCAACTTTAAAGGATTTGAACAGCTGTTGCAATTTATTCACGTACATACACACCTCTTTGAAATTTTCTTGCAGTGCGTCTAAGTCGTCAATGCTGCTTCGGCACATCTTAATTTTCTCATCCAGACTCTCCAATTCTGTTGGAGTAATGTGGTCTTCATGTTGTCCATTTTGTTGAACCCATTTGGAAAAAGACTGCCATTGTAATCGCAGCAGCGCTTCCATAACCAATTTGTGAGCCCTCACTCCTCGATTATATGACTTCCCTTTAAGTAGAGCAGCAGCCGTGCTGCTACCATGTGTTGGCCTCTATGAGGAGATCTTCTAAGCCAGAGTCATCAAACATCTTTCCAATAACAGCTAAGTAGTTTAGCGCAATGTGGAATCCCCCCAGTCTGATCACAGTGTCACTACTCTTCTTTATATCGCCACTGTATCTCCTTTGCCTTGACATATATGGCCAAGTCGAATGTAATGACCGAGTCATTCTGTCCTAGTGTTGTCATCATTCTTTGAACTTGTTTCATGACCATATACACTGTATTGAATTCAGTTGGTGATCCGGAAATCATTGGACAGTAACCGATTTGTGTAAAAGGTGCGTTAGCACATGATACAAGTGCATTAAATCCACTCCAACTAGGGACTGTTTGTGTTTCTGTGGTCATCATGGGTACAAGATCTACCGCAAACAATTTTATTGTCTCATTCCAACCACCATTACCCGGGTGCTTTGTCAACAGTGGTACAGCTGGATATACAGATTCTATGATGGAGTTAGTATACATACATAAAATATAACCTTCACATTTCACCCTTGCCTTTGGTATATGCATGCAAAATGTATGTTGGATATATGTTAGGTCGATATCCGTCTAAATATCATATATGGTGAATCTAATACGATATTACTTTGAGTTATGTCACGATCATGCTTATATCGTTGTGCACTGTGGATACAGCCAAAGCCTAGACCCCCTATGCAAAGAAATCAGGATAACTAATTAGTGCTACCACAATTTGTTTGTACAACAGGGCTTAAAATGTGTGGGACATGTCCCCCAAGCCACAGCAAGTGTCAGACCTTCCGAATACTGGGTGTGCTACGTCACGATTCTGACCTAGCTTTAGCTCCTGGACTAGAATCTCTACACCGTAAGGATGCTTCCTGCCAAATATAATTGAAATCGGCCAGGTAGTTCTCCAAAAGAAAACATTTTAAATTTCCCATTGCATTAGTATGGGAGCTTTTGGCGGGAAAATGATTCAAGATGGCCGCCAAACCCTTTATCCGACAGTTTCGAAATTTCAAATCTGAGTTCAGAATACCCCAAAACACATACAAAACCAATTTGGGCCTCACAATCCATCAAATAAAAAAATCCAATATGGCTGCCAAACATGCTATATTTTGATTGGCCCACAGTGGTCATGTTTTTTTTATGGATCAACTTCTCTTGAACAAACTTTAATGGCCCATAGGCCATAATTATATCAAATATTGGCCTGATCCCTCCAGCGGTTCTGGAAAAGTCATTTTCGCTACAACTCGGTCAAGCAAGATGGCCGCCGAACCATTTGACCAATCAAGTTCCCTTGAACAAATCGGTTCAGCTCTTGCCCTAGATCATATTTCATGAGATTTGCATCAATCCCCTAAGCGGTTTCGGAGAAGATTTTTAAAGACGTTTCCTAAAATCGGCCTAAATCCAAGATAGCCACCAGCCAAATTGGTCGATCAGGTTCATTTGAACAAACTTGGATCCCGATGCCCTAAGGATGCTTCCGGCCAAATATAATTGAAATTGACCCCGTGGTTCTTGAGAAGAAGTCATTTAAAGGAAAAGTTGACGGACGACGGATGGACGGTCGCCACGGCATAAGCTCACTTGGCCTTTCAGGCCAGGTGAGCTAATAAATGCCTTAAAACGAAGAGTTAGTCAGTAGGTATCAAAAACACAGTAGAATACTATTAGGCTGAGTATTTATCATGGTTGCCCTGTTTACCATTAACAGCCAAAGTTCAGTTGCCCTTTTGAAAATCAGGTTGCCTTGGGCAACAGGATATTTCAATCCCTGGCCTAAGGCAGCAATGACTTCCAGTCAAATTAAATTAAAAATTTTCAACAGAACACATTTTACATGTATATTATAAAGAATATACTTTTCAGGAATTTGTCGGTGAAAGGGTTAATGCGAATATATCCATGTATGTAACTAAAACAGAAACGTGTTGGTCACTACTGTACAATTTTGAACACAATGTAAGAAATAGTTTGTTGAATATTATGAACATAATTGGATAGGAAAACATTGCTACCCTTCCTAATCCAATTATGCTCAATATATTCAAAATTAGTCTGTACACTTTATTTTGTTATGGAACCATTCTCAGTTATTTCTGAGCTATAATGTCTGTCTGCATCTGGTACATATACACATGTAGCTCAATCCTGTGATATATATGTCTCCATATCTTTTGTTATCGCTGTAATAGTTAGAATTCTTATACTTACATGTAGTACTAAAATCACTGGCTCTGTTAACGAGCAAGCCTATCTTGGAAGAATATGCAAAAACTTACCCTGCTAGTCTGCGAGATCGAGCTAAGAACCTCTTGTAAATTACTCCAACTAACTGGCACATCGTTAATGGCAAGAAGCATATCACCTAAAAATATAAAATTAACAAGTGATCAGAGATTGAAGACCATCGCCCTCCCATTTTTGTCCCAAGATGTAAGTTTTGGGATTTCCCAGATATTTAGGATTTTCAGTATTTTTCAGATTTTTCTCCGGATCACACCAAAATTTGTAGAATCGTAGTGTCTGGACCCACCATTTCTTGTGTTAAAATTTGAGCCAAATCGAACATGTTGTTTCCAAGATATTCAGAGATCGTGAATTTTATCCCCTCCAGATCATGGCCAACATCTGGAAATCCTCTTGTACGGCAAATTTCCCTGGTGTGTTAAATTTTGAGTGAAATCAGATGAGGAATTTGCGAGACACACCTCTGGACACAAATACAGACAGATCCCATCGCAATACGCTCCTCCCACTATAGGCCGAGGGTAATAAAGCATGAAATGGCCAGAAACATATCACCTGAAATTATAACATTCATAAAGCATGAAATTGGAATAAATAACTTGTATTATGATTATATATACAAGTACTACATGGTTTATAGTACCCCTCCTATAGTACCCCTCCTATAGAATGAAATTCAACACCTTACAAAATCAAGTAAGCAAATTTTATGAGACAAGTAGTTCAATTAGTATGCATTTCCAAACCTTTAAAAAAGAAATTCAAATTGCAGCTGAGCCTGGCAGGATTTCGATGTACTTACATCTTACACAATCTTGTGAGAATCTCAACCAGTGATACTTAACACATGCATTTTTCAAATGCATACCAAAAGATGTTTAATCTTTTTAACTAAGCTCTACAAACCAAAAAGCGCAAATTACTTATGATGTAAGACATAGTGTGTTGCATATTTTGAAATTAATTAGCTTGAATGATATTGTACGGAGATACAGTTTCCAGTCAAATCATTTTCAAAATATTTAATAGCTGTCTTATACATACATGTATGGTTGCCTTGAAATTGAGGTACAATGTATATATACATGTGCTGTCACTTCAAATACAGGGCATAATTTATCTGGTATCGCATCTCAATTTGCTACACATATTTAGGCATTTGCTATACATTCTGCAACATGCATAGCTATATCTGCTATGCAAAATTTGTATGGGATTGCAATTTGTTATCGATTTTCTTAAGTTCTATTATTAACACTTTCAACAACAAATCCCTGAAAAAGTAAATTCTGTGCTATGTCATGTATGTATAGCATATTCTGTTGAATATTTTGAAATTAATATGAATGGAAGCCATTGCTGCCTTAGGCAGCAATGGCTTCCAGTCATATTAATCTCAAAATATTCAACAGCTTTCCTGTTTGTTTGCTCTGAGATTTATATAAAGGGAATTTCAAATATGAATAAGAAACTAACGGCTTAACCCTTTAATGGTCAAATCTTCTCAAGATTATAGTATTTGCTTAATTGAATGTCCATTTGCTGGACAAGAGAACACTACATGTATTTTTGAAAATTTACCCCTGTTCTCTTGGCCTGCAAATGAACATTCCTCAAGTCCGCTACAGATGTTGTATTTGGCCGGCTTGCCAATTCACCTTTCCAGAGTATGCCAGGGTTCTGCCCAGGATGAAATTAGTGCCAGACATTTTTACGGAGTCCCTTGAAATAAAGCTTAATTTCAACAAAATATGTGAAAAGTGGTGGTTAAAAAAGATAGTTTAGTCTTTAGTACTGGTTAAAATTGTTGAGTGGTGGCTAATCCCGACCAGTGTGGGCAGAACCCTCGTATGCACCCATCATATGACGTCATAATCCTCTACGTGGTGCATAGAATGACATGATAATGGATGACATCATGAATGATGTCGATAAGTACGTCACGAACACATATTTGAAGACGGTCTATGCGTTGTTGTACAAATTGTATGCCTTTCCTATTTAATAAATATTCTGTTGAATATTTTGAAACTAATTTGACAGGGCGCTGTTGCTACCATAGGCAGCAACAGCACCCAGTCAAATTAGTTACAAAATATTCAAGTTTCCCTGTATAGTTTTCAGGAAATTGATAACTAGGGCATTCAGGGATCGATCAATCCAAACACGGCGCGGTGTGGGTGGAGCTTAACTAGTGATGGGCGGGGCATACTGTACCTAAAAATAGAAAGGTCCATTCAGGGTTAATGGCCAAGCCCGTAAAAATGGGCTGTTACAATGGTCCTGATAAAACCATCCATTTGAAGTACCGGTATATATATGTTACGATGTAAGTGAAAATTATTGTTTTGAAAATTTACAACAGGAAAGTTCTTTTTTAGATTTACTTGACCAATTTTGACAATTAAAGGACCTATATATAATACAAGGATCTATTTCTAGAGATGCCCCGCCCATTTCAAGCTACTAAGTTCACCTCACTTTTTACACATACATTGGCTGCACACATGTGTTGGAACAGACGTGAAATTTTGAAACCTGAATTCTGAGAATAAAAATTTCACGTTAACAACATAACCTGTTGAATATTTCCATACTAATTTAACTGGGGGCATTGCCTATGGAAGCAACAGTTCCCCGTTAAATTAGTTTCAAAATATTCGACAAAATGTTTATTAAATCGTAAATTCATTAAACCTTTAAATGTCCCTTGAATTTATTCAAGAAATTTCAATTTTTGATTTGCAAACAAAGAGAAGACTATTTTTTAGAATTTACCACTGGAATGACTGGCTTGGTTATCGAGCCAGTCATTCAAGTGGTATTCTTTTCTATTGATCTGCAAATTGACATTTCCAAAGACCACTGCAGAAGGGTTAAAGCCATTCAGTTCGTACACATGCACATTTACATGAGAAACATTACTCGATGTAGCTACTTCATTTTGAGCGTGACATCAGCTAACATGGGACATATTTGAGAATGACATTAGATACTCGAGTGACAGATCAGATCTCGCTATTGTGATCCCTACCTCGTGTGATGCATCCCGTTTTCTCTGCTTCACTGTTCAACAAAACATCCTGAACAATAAGCTTCCTCTCCTTTGGCACATCAGGCTTATTAAATGGCACAGCGTTCACACCATTGCTGGATGCGTGTTTATTTTTATACTGGCACAACACAACTCCGAACAATGACCGACACAACGTCTGTCCATGGTCCTGTTTAACGCCTTTAGCGGGTGAATTGGGACTAGTCCGCGAAGCTAAAAGATAAATAACTTTCTCCTTCTCTTTCTGCAAACTCGGATAACGACAATTACGCGGATCAGCAGACGTGTTACTGTGACTGCTATTACTACTAGTCCTGTATTGCGATTCTAGGCTTCTGTTTCTATGGAATGAGTTATACAATCCAGAAGAAATATTGTTAGAGTGCTTGTCCGTTGCATTGTATGGTTTTATTGAATGATCAAGTTCAACATAGAACAGGTCACCTCGTTCATCTATAAAGCTGTTCCAATCAGGCTCCAGCAAATTACTGTAAGAGAAAATATAACAAGATTAGCCCTTTAATGATCATACAGGCCAAAACCGACCGTCTCGTGGAAGGCCAAGAGAATATAATTCTTTAAAATTTACCACTGGAATGACTGCCTCGATCACCAAGCCAGTCATTCCAGCCCGCCCCGTGATAAAGTT
Source organism: Chaetoderma sp. LZ-2023a (assembly GCA_034401795.1). Classification (NCBI taxonomy): domain Eukaryota; kingdom Metazoa; phylum Mollusca; class Caudofoveata; order Chaetodermatida; family Chaetodermatidae; genus Chaetoderma; species Chaetoderma sp. LZ-2023a. Next base: position 51,557,560 of record CM067366.1, on the reverse strand, counting down.
TCAAAAATTGTATTCTCTTGGCCTGTAAACAGACATTTAAGACAGATTTTTAATTTTCTTGACCAAGTTTGACCATTAAAGGGTTAACTGCCTTCCTGCTGACTTTCTCCAGACTATTATCCATGGGATCTAACCCTGGATATGCTAAATATTTTGAAAACAATTTGACTGAAAGTCGGTATTGGCTAGGCTCCATGTACTTTATGCATCATTGTGAGGTTTGCAGTGACATAGTGGCGGATCTCAGCTACATGTACACGCACAGTTAACCAGGGCTTGTACACCTTTCTGGGATTAAAGTTCCATGACTTCATCACCAAAATTAACACATTCCATGACCTCCAAGAAATAATATCTAGCAAATTTGTGTTCATGAGATAGCTACTGTACATAAATTACGATGTGAGCTATTCTGCCAGATATCTTAATATTACGTCTTGCAACAACACTTGTTTTGATAAGCGGCAGCTGTTGATATAATTTTCATTGCATAGAGGCGACGGTGGAAATTTATGCCTCAGATTTTTGTATTTTGCATGATTACTATTTTGCAAGACTTTTCCATGACCTACAGTATGATAAAAAATGCTGATTTGCTGATATGCTGAAGATGACTTTCCATGACCAGTACGAACGCTGGCTAGCTACATATTCACTTTGTTTGATCAGGATTTTACAAGATATCAATGGACAATGGGTAAACCGATGATTTGCCCTAAAATCATGAACATCACAACATGCCAAAAACTGTACCAGCTATAACATAACAAGAACATACTGCGCATCTTGATGAAATTTTGCGAATTGTTAGACTTTTTCATGATGAATTTGAGATGATGTGCTTATATGTAGGCCTTCACTATTACATGATTAAATCGAAAATTGTGAATTTATACAATTAAAAATTAAATAATCGTGAATAATTTCCTCTCCATAAAATAATTTGCAAAACCTATCTTTCTTTTGCTCAGCGAATATATATGCCCATTTGCAGGCCAAGAGAATATTTTTTTGAAAATATATCGCTGGAATGACTGGCTCGAGCACCATTCCACTGATACAATGTACATTTTCAAAGGAGTCTTCTCTGGGCCTGCAAATGGACATTTCTTAACCCAATTGCAGGTTTTGTCATTGAGATGTCTTTGTCGGGGAAATTTGTAAGGGAGTCACAATACGCAATACGTATTGTGATACTAAAGCATGACGATACATGTATCGCATCGGCACCTGTGTATCGTAATATGGAGGCACACCATGGCGAGCCATTAGATTTTAAAAGTAAATACTGACATGACTTAATAGCATTACATGTATTTTCATCATATTTTAGCAAAAAATTTAGCCTACACCAAAACATAATTTTTATCAGGACAGACAAGATGTACAAATGTGAGTCATCAACACTCACTATGTTTTTTCATTCTAGTCATTTGATGATCTGTATCGTCATATGTACATGTATTGTATTGGGATGGGTGTATCACAATACGTACAGTGTATTGCATCGCGAGGTGCCTGGCAATACACAGCGCTAGTAATTTGTAACAAGGCTGATTAATCGAGTAACCATGATTATTCTTAAATAATCGATCGTGATCACTCAAAGCAATAATCGCACAAGCCTTGTTACATACACGTACAAGTAGTGTACTACTACTAATTTATTAGATGATATTAAACATCTTTCCAAGCACTTGCAGGAATTTTTTGTGAATGTCTTGCCTGAAACTGTGTCCACTCACTGTATCTTCAAAACTACTGGACGGATCTGAACATGTGAAATCAAATATAATATCATATTAATTCCCATATCATTAGCTTGAGTTGATGCATTTGAGCAATTGCATAGTTGGTGACATGACATTTAGAGAAACGTGTGCATTAACCAGTTAACTCTCATACAGCCAAATATGGATTCTGTCCAGTGGTCTTGAGAAATGTTAATTTACAGACAAGAGAAGACCATTTTTGAAGATTCACCACTGGAATGACTGGCTCAATAACCGACTAAGTCATTCCAGTGGTAAATTTTCATAAATAGTCTTCTCTTGGTCAGCAAATGCACACTTTCTGAGGAAATTAAAACTTTTTAGAACAAATTTGAGAGTTAAAGGGTTATTATTTTCTAAATGGTCATCTAAAGCCAGACTATCTGGTTAAATTGAGTTTCTCATGATGATGATGATATAGTGTGCTCTGCGGCTGCAGTACAGATGTAGTTTGAGGACATTCCCCACCTGCGATCACCAGATCAGGTCTTCCTTTTTGGCCACTGTTTCATACATTTATATCCTCAGTCAGAATCCTTATCTCCCACAGGTTCCCATGCTTCTCGGTATCTGCAGCACTGGCGTTCGCTTTAGGCTTTGTACGTGCTGGCTCAGACTAAAGCCAATGCACCGTTCCGGTTTTACCTAGTGTCACAACAGTAGGCCTATTAATCTTCGTCACGGTGCTTGACTTTCATCGCAGCAACTGGCTCTTAGTTCGTTTTGCTTAAAATTTGTCAGTCACCAGCAATTAGTGGTAATTAGATATGGATTTCAATCTATCTGAGTCGATATAACAGAAATATATACTATTACTATATAATACACATGTATAGTATTAGTATACATTTCTGTTATATCGACTCTGTTAAAGCGACATAGATATAGGGTAACACAGAGATAATAATAAAACACACACTAATATAGGCTGCCGAAAACGGGCTGCCGAAAATGTACTCAAAGCTGCCGAAAATGGTTGGCTGCCGAAATGTCTATACACCCACAGCGCATGCGTAATGAAAGTTCACTCTGAAACTAGAGCCTCACCGAAATTGGATACTCCACGACAACTTATAGGCAACGCCTATTTTCTTATTATCTTCTTCTTTTTGTTCGCTGATCATACAGCCAGTCCTGTAAGTGTTAAAGTGACTATCGACATGATCATATGCGTTAAGTGCGTGGATCCATGGTTTATGAGAGTGCGCCGTGCGGCCTGGAACCTCCGGCTTCAGCACTCAAGGTTTCTGTCAGGGTTACCTCACCCTTACCTCCTTTAGTCGCAGAGGATACGGAAGGTGTATTCTAAGCCCCACCTACACCGTGACCTACAGGGTAAGTTTTCTTATTATTATTCTCACGGTTATGTGTCCATATTTAAAATGGCTTGTAGCATTTCTGAGGAATTTGATATTGCGACTAACATATAAGCAATCCTAAAAAAATAGTTAGATCTATCTTACCGTTGCTGGCCTGCCTCTTCAAGTTCACTTCCGGTGGTATGGGAACTAGCACTAGAGGGGCCAATGCATATTTCTGTTACATACGGCTCTTCTTTTGGACTGGTACTCAAAGTGTCGACTGCAGTAAACTTGTATGGATTGCTAGGCTCATAAAACGGTCCGATATCGGGCAAGCGAGCCATAATGATCAGACATTAGCTGATACAGTTAGCATAACAGCATAATTTAAGATCCAAGGACTCCATATTGTTTTCATCTGGGACAAAACTGATACATGGTTGCCAGATAATGCTTAATATTTTTAGAACGACTCAAAAACGCGAAACGGCGGGACGCGCGGAACTGCGGAACGGTCAAATACTGCCGAGGACGGGGCCGCGCACCAATCTAAGAATAGAGGCGTGGCTTCTTCGTGACTACACATCTATTTCATATTTTCGCACATCCCGGCATCCTGAGATCGGCCACCATTAAAGTTGGGGCAAACTTACTGCATGCTAAAGAGGATGCCCATAGCAACACATTGCTTACATTTTCCATGAAGCTCAAACCACCTGTATCTGAGAGTCTGTAATAACCCAGCCAGCTTTCTGAACACATCAAATCATGAGTGAATTTTGAAAGATAGTAAAGAAAATATAATTAAGGTTTCAACGGCCCATTGCTCTTAATGTTAAATTAGCCCCTCCAAAAAATGGCGTCGTTCCCAGGGTATTATAGGAAATTTGATAATGATGACGTCATCGCGATTCTATGAATGTAATGACCGGCCCTCTTATTGCGTCATCACAACGACCGGACTGTTACACAGACGCCACTTCAGAGACCAGATATATCGGGACCCAGTCCATCTCCGTACCGGACTGTAAAGGTGAGACTATGGATCGTGTTGATTTTGGTATCATCTTAACCTCTGTATCACTTGCTTGATATAGCCATTAAAATGTACTTTATCCATCCAGTAGTTCATGCAATATCAGCATCTACGCAACGTTAGCAAATTCCTGACCTCATTTTGTGTGTGACAGATTTGGACACATTTGAATTTTACGACGAATTCAGAAGGACTACTTTTCTGTTAGCTACTTGTCATACAGACTGCTATAGGATTTATATCATCTCGTTTTAAGTGACTTAATATTGTTTGGCATAAAGAGAGTGGCTCTCGTGGCATTTTAAGTTTCAATTCTTTCTACCACCATATCCTGGTGGAAATCACTATACGCCAATGGCTAGTCAATGCATATGAGAAAATTTTCTCGATCACGTATCGAAGGAGATCTGGGCGATGTACATGTAGACAGACCAGCTGGTTGGTGTAAACATTTCGATAGAATTTTTATAAGGCTCTAGAATTGCTCAGATGGTATCGCAGCAGTCGTCTCAGATTTCATGAATGCAATAGGTCCTAATAGAGTACTAGAAACATTCAAAAGATAAGCTACCGATAATCATTTCCAAAAATTCGAGATAACCATAGTGAACCTAAATGGATCTTCATCTGTAGTGATACTAATACTAACATAACAAGTCTACAGCTGAATAGGACTTTTACATCCTGTTATCCGCTGGTATATAAACTATAATTATTAATGTATGGTGATTTTCAGGTGATTTGGCATATCTAATGCTCTATAGTTATAGTACCCTGGGTGCATTATATAGATTTTGTCTAGTCTAGCTTCGAATGAGTTTATGGTAAACACGTCAACGACTGTTTTCGGTAATTCATTCCACCAGTCTATGATTCTGTTGTAGAAAAAGTTCAGTCTATTATTAGTATTCGCTCTACTTTTTTCTAAGTTTGAATTTGTGGCCACGTGTTCTGTCATCTTGATTTAATGTGAATAGTTTACTGGAATTTACTGAGTAGATATTATTAAGATACTTAAAAACATTTATGAGATCACCTTGTATTCTTCTATAGATTAAGGTTGGTAAGTTTAGATTTCGAAGACGATTTTCATAGGATATGTTTTGCAAAACTGGTACCATTTTAGTGGCTCGTTTCTGGACTTTTGCTAAATTGTTCAGCAAATTTTCATGTGTGTGGGGACCAGCATACTCCAGATGAGCGTGTATTAAACCTTGGTACAGCATCATAAAAATGTCTGTCGTAATGAAATGAAACATTCCCCATATAAGCCCTGTCATTCTGTTGGCCTTTGATATGATGTTATTTATATGGGTTTCAAATGTTACACTTGAATCGATTATTACGCCCAGGTCATTGATCTCGCTCTCCTCCTTTAGTGCTACTGTTTTATCATTATCAAGGGGTTTGTACATAAATTAGTGGCACCTGGCTTGGGCCCAATGTGCATAAGTGACCTTTTCTTTGCGTTAAAAATTAATTGCCAATTTTGGGACAAGTTTTGAACGGCCTCTAGATCATTTTGCAGGACTTCACAATCACTCGCCTCAGTTATTGAATTAAACTGTTTAGTATCGTCTGCGAAAAGATAGAGTCTGGATTTTATGTTTCTTGGCATGCCGTTTACGTAGATTACAACCAGTAGTGGGCGAAGATGTATATGACTTGTTCAACAACATAGAATCCGCAGCAAGTAAACAAATGCTAAATTGCCAAGAAACAAGCTTCGGTACAAAAGAAATGCATGAATCTGTATGGATAGAAACACAACTTTTTCCAGACCGATTTACTTTTTGAAATCTGCAAGTTTTTCTGGCGTCTTCAACAGAGACAGTAATATTGTTATACAGTGCGTTCCGTTATTGCGAATCCGCATGGATGACTCTCACCATCCACATATCCGCCACGTTGTCTGAAACAGGAAGAAAAATAATAAGAAGAATATTATATAATAATAAGCATAATAATTCCATCAGGCAGCCCCAACAATAGCTGGGAAAGCATGATCAGGATAAAAGACATATTCGTTGCGGTATGCTGTATACTTACACCGCATACGGTGTGTTTACAGCATAAGAATCCATAACGGTTATTTTGGTGAGACACAGCTATGCGATAATTAGCATAGCTTTGTAGGATGACCTTATTCAGCCTATGGACAGGGTTTCAATTTTAAAAACATAATAATAATAATATGAAAAGTATTTCAGAAATAAGCATAAATTCACTTTTCCTCACACTTAATCAAACAGGTGTTTGCGAAAAGTTACCCCAGCGAGTCTGGGTACTGCGATCTGTGTATGCTGGTCGTGGTGCATGGTTTCGAACTGCTGATATGGTGCTGGTAATGTTCTCCATACTAGCATCTGATGAGGTGGCAGATAAATTAGCGAATGTTCAGTTTAACTCATGCAGTATTGACGTGTGGTTGGTTATCGCCACTGTGATGATGCTGGGTGTCCGGATTGTCTCAATTGCGGTGGCTGCTGTCATCATGGTGGTGGTCATGGTGGTGGTGGTGGTGTGCACGGACTGACTTCTGTAGAAAGCTGTGATGATGCATGATGATGTGGTTGAGGTTGCTGTGGTGAGTCTCCTGATCTTTCCGGCCTGATAAGTTTGCTGGCGGAGGTATGTGGTACTGCTCGGATGTCTGGTTGGTGCGCGATCCGGCGTTTCTCCGCATACACTTTGTTCGGTGTGGTGACCTTGCAGATGGCAGGATTTACGGATGCGGTGTGGTGAGTCCTAGATGCGGTGCTTGTGATGGTGACCTCTGTGGTGGTGGGTCTGCGCGATGGTGTTGTTGTGGTGCGGATCTCCTTGGCTGTGTCCTCGTCAAATGTTAAGTGTGGTGGCGATGCTGACCTGTCTGATATGTCAGGTATAGTTAGTGATAGCCTAGGCATTGTTATTGACATAGTTAACACAACTGAAGCTGGTTTGATGGTTGCGGATGCGGAAACTGGTTTTGAATGTGGTGAGTCAGGTTGGTGTCTCTTGGTACATTTAGCTTTGGCTATGTTCCCAGTTGGAATCACTTGAACAGGTAGTCACGCTTCTAATCATGGAACACCAATGTCAATTGCCTCGTCCTGCTCTCCGGGTTCAAGAGTAACTACCAACACACAATGTTTGGAAGATAAAGCATGTGTGACTCCATACTGCATTGCTGAATACAAGTATTTGCAGTCTGAAAAGTATGCACGTTGAAATAAATGATCTCGGTTGATATGTAATTTCAAGTCCGAGTTTCGAGAAAATTCACGTTTACACAGCTGTCTGTTATATAAAAGTGAAGTACACGGATATCTCTTAACAGAGCTCATCTGCGGTTCTTCTACTGAGATGTAGGATAAAGCAAGATCTTCCGCAAGCAACATTTCACATCCACATTTTTGTTATTTGTGGGACTGCAAACATCTAACCTAACTTTCCCAACTTTTCTTCATATTAAACTTACCTAATTGCCAATACAGTAATAAAGATAAATATAATAATAATAATAATAATAATAATAATAATAATACGGCAGAATTTGGTTTGCAACACGAAGGTAGCCTAATGCCCGATCTTCCATGATGTCGACTTGGAGGGAAGATGAAATTCAGTGCACGCGCTCCTCCTTTTAAAGGTTTGGTGACGTCACATGAGGGCGGATGACCATGCCCGAAAACTTCTGGTTGAGTCGGTCATCTCTATAGATGGTTTTTGTGAATTTTATTCTGCTGGAGTCTGATTATATATTCCCTACGTAGGAAGAAGGTAAATAAAAATATAAAACAGAAGGAGGGCCACTTTCATCTCCATTCCATGGAAAATGGGGACTCCGATCAACGCTAAAATCAGGAACTACATATTCCTGTGGACACTTGCTTTTGAATTAGAGTGAAGTGGTTTCCAAGTTAGATACTTATAAACTTGCCTGTTCAAATTTCAGGCTGGAACACCTGATGGGGTGGGAGAGTGTGATTATGTCAGCGGCCTATGACCCCGACTCATCACCTCTCGCCCCCTCCATCGCGTGAGTGGTAGCTATGTGGGAGGGTGGTTCTCGTGTTTATAGTCTTTTATCTAATTTACCGGAAAACAGTGGTGTTGATCACATATGGTTTCTTGTTTCGAAAGCACGCGGTTGATCGGAAACTTAGGAGTGTCTGTTTACGAGTTGCTATTTAATGTACTGACTAATGGAAAATGGATGCGGAAAGTAGAAGTATGGCTTTCTAAATATCTGTTCCTTTAGAACAGTGTCCCTATCTGCACGTGGTTTTTCATCAAGTACACTCTCTGTGTTTTGTGTAAATATTCCTGCTCTTGTTGATTTTTGACTGTAGGTAAGAAATTTTTTGAAACTCTCTCATCTGTATTAAGTTCAAGTTTTGATGCTGCCTTTCCAGCCGCACACTAATGATTTATAAGTGCGTTAGAACATTTTTGCTCTCAATCAAAATTATAACAGTTTAGCTGACTGTAATTTATTGTTTGGTTAAAATATATCCATGTCTTGCGGGTGTCAAGTCTCCTGACTGTATTTACCGGGTGGGCGTCTGCCAAGCATCCTCCTCCATGGGTAGGACTAGTCTCAGCGCACCTAGACACAAACTTAATTATTACAGTACAACTCGGAAAATGCATGTCTCAGTTGTACAATTATAATACCGTCGTATGGAGATTGTGAAACAGTCATCCTGAGTGTCTGTGTTTCTCTCATGTTGATGAAGGTTGCAGATACGCATGGCTGGTTCTCTGTGGATGAATCTTGCGCTGTCGTGCAATGTATTCTCTCTTTAATGGCCGAGCCTCAGAAAGGTGGGATAGAGGTATTTAGAGCGAGGATGACCAAGACGGGGGATGTCATAACTTGAATCAGACCATTGTCGAATTTCTGTGCCTATCTCATACTAACTACCGACGATAGACTGCAGTCGTCCGGTTCTCTCAATAAAGAAACCTGTTACTACGTGTAGATGAGGTCATTTCATTTACTGTTATTGCTGATGTCCTTCCAAAAGCGGTGTGGGGTGGTGATGTTCTTGATGTTGTTCTCCTACATCATATGTAGTTTCCCTGTGATTGCGGAAAGGGTGCACGTAGGGTGGAGAAAGCCATTGTACAGATGGCACTCCCCAAACCTTTGATAATAATACTTAGCTGTCCCAGACAACGGGCTAACAGATTTCTTCGGAGGACGTACCCCCTCCTGGATCCATGAGTATATTTATCGTGTCTGCGTGTCTGTTGTTTGTTCATGAGCGAGCGTCTCCATATTCCAGTCTGCGCACTGCAGTTCTGGCAATATTGGAGCTGGCTGTGTAGTATGTGTCATGGTGGTGACCACTTCTTGTTCATTCTCGAGCCTGGTTCTGCTCATGGCATTAGGATTTCCATGCACCTTGCCGGTTCTATAAATAACATTGAAGTTGAAGGCTTGCAGATATTCCTGCCACAGCGCTACCTGGCCCTCCAGATTTTTTAGGCTTCTGAGCTAGCGCAGTGAGGTGTGGTCCATACATAGTGTAAATGGGCGTCCGTACAGAAAGTGATTATAGTACTTAACAAAGTACACCACAGCTAATAAGTCTTGCTTAGTGGTTGCGTAACATTTCTCTGTTTTATTCAGAGCAAGCGAAACATAGCCCAGTACCTGCTCCATTCATCTTCTTTGACCTGTGATAGAACAGCACCTATTGCATAAGGAGCTGCATCAGTGTCTAAGATGAAATCGAGGTTAGGGTTAGGATGAGCAAGAATAGGTGCGGTTGTTAACTGGTCCTTCAACGCCCTGAAGGAAACCTCACACTCACTCGTCCACTCGAAGGGTCGATCCTTTTCAGTGATCTGGAACAGGGGAGATGCAATCTCGCTGAAGTGATGGATGTATCGGCGATAGTATTGGCAGAGCCCGAGGAAACTTTGAGTATTTGTTACGGAAGTTGACGTCTGCCAGTCTGCCACTGCTTGTGTTTTTGAAGGTTGCATTGCCGCTCCATCTGCAGATATCACATGTCCCAGGAACTTTACACTTTGTCTGAAGAAATGGCACTTCTTGGGTTTGAGCTTGAGCTTAGCGGTACGGACCCGCATCAGAACTTTCTCCAAGTTGGACAAAGTGTGCTCAAATGAAGAGCCAAAAACGATAACGTCGTCGATGTAACAGAAGCAGATCTCCCATTGCAGGGTAGTTAATACCTGCTCAATGAGATGCTCGAATGTTCCTGGAGCATTGCATAAGCCATACGACATCTTGTGGAATTGGAAAAGATCGTCTCTATAGACGAACGCGGTCTTCCCCATACCAGCCTCATCCCTGGCTACTTGCCAGTATCCGCATGCCAGGTCAAGTGTACAGAACCATTTGGGTCTGGACAATGAATCTAACGCCTGATCTATCCAGGTTAATGGATACGCATCCTTGATGCTTAGATCGGTAGTCAATACAAGACCACAAAGATCCATCTTTCTTGCCTGCAAGTAGTATGGGACTGGTCCAGGGAGATGCTGAAGGCTCAATTATGCCCGTCCGCAACATGTTGTTCATCTGTTCATGTGCTTCTGTCTCTTTATGTATGGGAAGACGACGCACCGGCTGACGTATAGGTTGGCCGTTTCCGGTGTCAATGGAGTGATTCATGAGGTGAGTTTCTCCCAGGTCCATGTTGCCTGTGGAAAAACTCTCTTGGTATTTAAACAGGATCCGTCGTACATCACTTTTGTGAGATTGCATTAGTCCAACTGTGGCATGCAAATATAGGTCATGGAAGTGTTCTGGTATGCTGTCATCATAAGCTGCTTTTGTTGTAGGTGCAGTGGGAGCTGTCTCTAGTGAAATCACGTCCACGAAATGGCCACGGTGAATGTCTGGGACAAGCGTTATTGGGTCTGCTGTTCCATTGAATACTCTAAACGGTATGTGATTCTTGTTGGTGGTGTCCACTATCATCCATGGACTTGTGCAATAGGAGGCGATCATGTATTCAGGGTTGGATTCCAGCATGGCTATGTGTGTGTTATCTCCTAACTGTGGTGTGGTGGCCCATAGAATTACCTCCTGTCCCAGCTCAACTGTTGCTATAGAATCTAAATTCACCGCACATGTGTTATACAGTGATGATTCCGGTCCAAGGGGTACATGACGGCCGTGTATATCTAGTTTCTGTTGTCTGCAGTGAATGACGGCTTCACTGGCGCTGAGAAAATCAGAACCTAATAGGGCATCATTTTGGATAGAGGCGATGACAACTCGCTGAATGAATTGCATCTCCTCCATCTGTATTACGATGTTTACAGCATCAGCCACCGGAACGTCGGCTCCGGTGGCTGTTTGCAAACATATGTTGGAGGACCTAAGGGGTGGTCTCTGATGTGGTCGGATGCTCTCATAGAGACGCTTGTTAAAAACGGTGATGGAAGCACCAGTATCTACTGTGGCACTGGTAGAAATTCCACTGAACAATCAAGCACACTTATAGATGACTTTGCGGTGTGCTTGCGGGAGACTCCAAGATTGATGTGTATGGAGTCTCCTTTGCTGCGGTGGAGACTTGAATGTAGACAGCCTGTTTCTCTATGGCTTCTGTGAGTGCGATTGGTGGCTGAGTGAGGAAGGGACCAGCTCGTCGTCGTTGCTGCTGATTTTGCTTGGGCGACGACGAAGCTGGGGGTAGCAGTGGTTCTATGTCTGATGCTGGTGGCCTGTACTGTGCATTTGTGTACACAGCAGTTTGGATTGGACTGGAATGGTGCAGACATTTTGCCACCTGAACCAGCCATTTAGGGCAGCACATGGGATGTTTGTGTGAAGCGCAAAAGAAACAATGTCACTTTGTCAACATTTTGTTGTGGTCTCATTTGTGGATCCATGATACGGGGCGCTAGTTTCTGTCTGTATCACTACTACTGCTGCTGGGTGAGAGGGATGATGATGAAGGTAGGTGTGTATTGCATACCACCAGAGGGCACCATGTATTAAGTGCCTTGGTGGTCGGTCGTGGTGCTTGAATAAACGTTGTTTTCAGTAGAGGTGCTACAACCAATCACTGCCGTTTTACATAGGAGAGAAGGTTTAGTAGATGTGGTTATTGCGGGGTCACAACATTTTGCAGACGGGGGTAATGTCGAAGCTGCGGATGCATGGTGCATCGTAGGCTCTAGCTTGTGTGAGGCCAGTTTTCGTGTAGTATTTTGCTTTGTTGAGGTAGCGTCTGCGGTTGTTGTTGATGCATCCACCTGATGCATCCACCTGCCATTGTTGTTGATGGACTGTAGTTGAGACGGGATTCAGGAGGGGCCACTGAAGTGACTCTCTAATCAGTGCCCGTTCTAGTTTAATGGATGCTCAGGTGTTCGACGATTGGTTGCCGGTGTAGTAGAAGGAGGATAGTTTGGACACCACTCCTTTCAATGACCTATCTGACCACATCCAAAGCACGTATTGGGTGGCTGTGTGTGCATTCCGTTGTGCTACTTGGTGGAAGTCTTGTAGTCTGTTGTGTTGTGACAGCGGTGATAAGTGTGGTGACTAGATCGGTGAGTGCAGAGATCTGCTTAGTGATCTCTTCTAATCTGTCATTACCTATTGCTGTTGTTGTGTTAGTTTCCGCATCCTGGGGCATTGTTGTGGCCTCTACCATGGGACTGGCCATGCCCTCTTCCTCTAGGTGCGTGATCTCCTCTGACAGGGTGTTCTTGTTGCGGTGCTGTGCTTGTGTCTGTTGTTGTCTGTGTGCTATCTGTGGCAATCAGAAGCTTGGGATTATTCAACTCATTGATAGGGTGTAGTTGGCAGCAAGTGTTCTTTTCTCTCTTAAGAAAGTTCGCTATCTGCACTACAGTTGCGGTAAGCGTGTGTAGGTTTCCGTGCTCCATAAGAAACAGTTTTTCCTTAAGGGCTGGTTCTCCACTGAACGCATCAATGAAGGTGTCAAGGTGAAGTTGCGTCACTCCCTCATGATTTGTGCTGGGGTATGCTCTTGTGACGAGATGTCGAATGTGGCTAGCTAGTTCCGGGAGGGTTACTTCCGCGCTTCTCCTTATGTCTTTCAGTCTCTCCCAAGGCTGTGTTCCTGAATCTTTTGGACAAGGCGCTTTCCAACTCTATGTAAGTAGGTGTGAAATCTGACCCCCATATCTGCCAGTACTTGTAGGGCTGTACCTGACAGTTTGGCGGCCATCTGCTGATCCGTCCATCTGTTTGTGTCGCTTATGATTTCAAATTGGCACTTGTAGCTGGCCCGGTCACGTTCCCCGCTAAATTCAGGTGGGAGGATCACTCGGCCGGTGCCATGGTAGGGGGCTATGGGCGCAAATCCAGGTGGGGGCACAGGAGATAGTAGAGTGAATGCAGATGTTGGTCTGTATCTGTGGGTGCGGATTCTCGGTCCTGGTTTCTTTACAACGGAGGTGAAGTCTTCCGTCTGTACTGTTCTGTGCAGTATGTTGGTAGCGACGATTCCGCTGACTTCCTAATGGGTATAGAATGGTGAATAGGTGGCGGTGTGTCCTGTATCAGTCATCGCTGTGTGGATTTTCCTTTATATAGTGATGGTCCAGGAGAGTGACAAGGCCGCTGTGTGTGATGAGTATGGGTGCCACTTCTGGGATGTGCAGGCTGTGGAGTATCCGTATTCCACTGTTCGTACCATTGTACCGATGGGTATCAGGGAGATGTCGTTCTAGTGGGTGGAGATGTGGGCCATGGCACATGAGGGACGGGCCATTGGTCACCGTCACGTTGACATGGTGAACGCATTGGGCACATAGGTTGTGTTTGTTGCCCCCATGGGGGACGTCTCCGCTGACATCTGTAACAAAGGTATAGAATGCCTAGGACGGATGTCAGACAGGGTGCTGTAAGATGTACCTGCCTGGGAGGCATCGCGGAAAGCCTCCTCGCTGATCGGCGAGTACTCTTGTTGTCTCAATTGAGGTGTGTCTTCTAACTCAGAATAATTTAGTTAATTACTGGTGACTGCTCGAGCCGCCCTTCCATCGTAGTACTCGATCTCCGTGTCGGGGGAGTACTGGTTATAGTTGAGGGGAGACTGGAACATGTGGGTGTTGAGTGTAGGCATGTCTTTTTCTTTCATGGTGGTTATTAAATTGCCATCATGATCTTCTAATTCTCCTACATTATCTTTGGACGTTAGCCTATTGTAACCTGAGGGCATGCACACTGGTTCGTCGGATAGTCCTGTTCTGCGGTACCGCCAGTGCACGCTACAGTGGGGCGAGGCTGCTGTTTAGCTGCAGATCTTGGGATTGCAGATCCGGTGTTGTACGTTGCCGGATTATACAAAGACCAACTTCTAGATCCGGTGGAATGTTAATGCTTCAGTGAGGCCATGCGAGCATCGCCGTGGAAGTTGAACCTCATGGTCTCATCCTCGCTGTTGGTGTCACTGGTGTAATGGTCCTCCAGCTCCATTTAGGATGGGGACATAATTAAATACATACAATAATTAAAGATGGTAACAGTCAAACAATGGTACTCGTTTGCTGCTACATGGTAGGAGTCAAGTACATAGGGACAAGTTGATGAGTCGCCATCATGAGCCTCACCAGAGGTACCTCACAGAGTAAGATCCATAAGGCATCCCCGCAAAGGAGGGTCCTAACGTGGCTACTTAGCAAGTTTAATATAACCTATATTAACCCCTAACACAAACATTATTAGTTGCAAGAGGAAATTGTTTTGCGCAGGCCTCGATCACAGCGAAATGCCTACAATGCCAAAGCTGAGGAAGAGAGATGGGAAAAAGGGCCACCTAACATTTAGCTTTTGGGTCCAGATCTAGGTTAAACCGCAAATAGCAGTGTAAGCCAACAATCTTTGACATATAAGTCTGAAGGATGAGAATGCTCAGTGACCGTATGTTTACCCTATGGAGCACCCCCTCAGCTAGACAGTGTGCGGAAATACCATGAGCTGAAAGCTCCGGAATCATATAACGATCCCGTCACCGCCGCATCATGATCACATCTAGCAGCACTGGGACAAGTCACAGTAGATAAGCATTGAAACGCGCATATAATTTTAGGGTGGGGACAAAGCTGCAGCTATCAAACGATAGCAAACTAAGACCAGACCCAGAATTAGGTGGAGAGCTGAGTCCTGTCCATCCCCAGTGTGTTGGGGACAGATCATATGCGATCCGCACTCAGGGAACTAACATTTTACTTGTCACTAGGGTTATGTAATTTCGCCCAAAGATGCACTGCAGGCCAGTAACTATAATATTTTCGCAGTGCTTCCTACTGTGGCAATGTTTTCTAACTAACTAGTATCCGAAGATACAGGGGTGTGGGGTGTGTGGGTGTGTGTGTATGCGGGCATCGTCACTTTGTTTCTAACCGCTCTGAAACCCCAATAGTTTCATAGTAAGCTCTAAACAACGTGATGGAGGGAGGTCCAAACAATTAATAAGCCCGGAGTCTGAAGAAGCGTAGACAGAGACAATCACTCTTATAATGGAGGCCTTAAGGTATGTGGCCAATTTATACAATCTAACCGGTGTGCGGTGTTACATATCCGCTACTCCCGGAAAAGAGACTGACACAAAATGACTCATACAGAGTAATTACTACTATACTACTATAAACTTACCCTATTGAGCTAAATAGTCCAGGTTTAGTCCGCCGCATATCATGTTCGTGTAATGAGAACATGATTAGCGACCTCAGTAAAAAAGTGATGCTGTGAGGGAACAAGATGGTGCGGATGTTGTTGCTGGTTTGTATATCCTAGCGAACTGCGGTTCCAACGTTTTTATATAAAATAAGCAAAATATATAACTAGGATGGCAACTGCCATAACTTATCACAAAACAGTAAAATAGAAGGTCACGCGACCTTGACAGTGCTTATGGGCACAAAAATAAGAATAATATATACATTATGATGATAAACTATAGAAACGTGGTCTCAAATGACTGGCGGGTACCTACTGGTCATCAGTACCTATTACACAACAGTAATACATGAATACAATAATAATATGACAATGACGGAGTACGTATTAGTCATCGGTATGGAAAAAGTTATGGAATAACTGTAGTTGAAGGGTAACACATTTGGAACGTGAGATGACACGATGCGGAGGTTAGCTGTTAGTGAAAGCTGCAGACGAACTGTCTGATGCGGCTCATTCTCAGGAACAGTGAAGAAGAACTTTTGCGGGTGTGGATGGCTAGTAGTTAATCACGTCTACGTACAAAGTTAATAATTTAACCCATGTGCTGTAAGTTCCGTACTGGTGTGGAAATTGAAAGCTGCCCTGTAGTTCTTGAAGGGCTACAGATGAAAAGTTGATAATGCGAATGCATTCTGGCAGATCACAAGACGAGATGCATCGAATAGCTTGTTCAATGCATCTGGTCGGCGTGGGATGGAAGATCTGGCGAGTATCCATCGAGCACATCACTCGCCCTACATAGTAGACGAGCTTACATCGAGGCCAATAGGCCCATCCACACGAAGGTCTCTCTGTAGTTTTGGAGATGGGGTCACGTTATTTTAATTTCTTTATTGCCCCCGGGTGATATCTTTCCGGGGGCGTACAAAAACTCGCGTTGCGGATGTGGTGGCTAGTACCCAAGAGATGACGAGTACTCAAAACCGATTGGCACCGTAGCAGATGTTAGGTATCTGCTGTACAGTTCACAGTACTACATGACTCGTCCCTCAGACCAGGTACCCCACACCACCAGTCTCTCGCGACTGCTCCTGGATCTAATTTTCCAGCGCCTTTTATACTGCTTGTGACGTCACAGCTGGAGCACCACAGCTAATCAGTGAGCGAGCTACAGAGCCACAGAAGCGGGTCACGTGACACGCCATCGTACCCATGCACTCAGCATATTGCATGCACTAAGCCTATGGGGTTCAATATTTTGAAAGGAATTTGCTGGTTCAATTAAAGATAACTCAGCCATTTCTGGACCGATTTTAAAATAGTAAATGTTAGCTAATGTAATCTTATGTAGGCTTCGTAATGGCTGTAGTAATTTAAATCGGCATCTATTTGAAAATTTTCTGTCAGACTCAGCTAGCTGTCCATGTGGATACACTGATGAATTCACAAATCACTATCTACTCCACTGCCCTCTTTTTAACGACCAAAGAGTCTCTCTCCAAAATCAGCTCGTCCTAACGAATATCTCTCTTGCCACACTCTCTCTACAAAATCAGCTCGTCCTAAAGAATATCTCCCTTGCCACACTGACAGCTAATCAACTTCTATACGGCATTAACAATGTCGACTTGGAAAAGAATGTTACAATATTTAATGCTGTATGCCAATATATAGTTAATACCAACCGCTTTAAGTAACTTCCTATTTGTTAAATTCGCAACTTTAAGAGCGAAATGCAAACAGCCCAACACATACAAGCATGGTGAATGCAGCATTAAGAGCTCCTCAACTTACCTTTCTCACTCTTGTCAAATTCTTAGTTTATACCCTGTTTCTCATATTCCCCTCTCCTCTCTTTTTGTCTCTCTTTCCCTAACTCTCCCCCACCCCACACACACATACACACACTCTATCCCAACCTCTCTCTCTCTCTCTCTCTCTCTCACTCTCTACTTCCCTCCCTCCCTCCCCCCCCCCTCTCTCTCTCTCTCTCTCTCTCACTCTCTCTCGCTCGCACTCTCTCTCTCTCTCTCTCGCATCATGCACACACGCACGCCAATACGTACGCACGCACGCACATATTCACGTACACATACGTAAGCGTGCGAACTACCTGGAAAATTGTAATCAGTGGTTGATATAGATTGTCAATTAACTAGTTATACATACGTTACTATTTAATTATGTTTTATTATACCCCATCTTGATGTATTTATTCATGTATTGTATTTGTATGTGTATAAGACTTATGTCTTACTGTCCTCCCATTGAACAAAATAAATTCTGTTTAAAACAAAATAGTAAAAACATTTGGGATCCTCACTTCATTCCAATCATGATCGAAACCAAGAACGATGAGGAAGGTGTAATTTAAAGTAATTACATGTACCAACTCGGTACAAAATGTGATGCTTTTTATCTCCAACGCTAACGCGCATTGTCAAGTAATCTCTGATGCCCACGAATGTGCGCTAGGCGATCTCACGGACTTAGTCGTTTTACGAACCTCTCATATATGACTTTATGCACACATACTATCCTACCCAGGGTACCTTGCTTGGAACGTACCTGGTCCAGCCATTCCATATCCAGACATGCCGGGACGGTTCGTACCTGACTGGTTGATCCGCGCTACACTATTTGCTTAAGCCAGAATGACTTTGGATTAGATTTGGTGTTTTTAGGTACAGTTTCCTAACATTTTCTAACTGCCCGTTTACAGAACTTGATTGTGTATACTAGCATATTTGTTGTAATCCGTTGATGTTCTTTTTTGCAAACACTTTTTCCACTTCCTTTCTTTTTTCGTACTAACCTTATGGCCTTTCTGTCTAACCAGGGGAGTTTATGTCTATTATTATGTTTAACTTGTTTTTTGGAACATAGATTTCGTGAATTTATTTACAAGGTTTATAAAATTTGAACGAACATTCGTCGGGGATTTGTTGTGGAAAAGTACTTTCCAGTTAATACTTGGAGCTGATCGTAGTACAGAATAGTCACCGTTGTCTTAAGCCAATTCATTGGTCATATTCTGCTGTGGTTCAGCGTAGCATTTTAGTTCATAATAAATGCATATATGGTCACTTTTACCAAGGGCTGGGAGAGGGATTATGTTGTCAACCATTTCTTCCTCATTAGTGAATACTAAATCTCACAATTTATTCTATATCTTGTGGGAAATGAGATATGTCGGTGCAGGACAGCGTCGCCTACAGCATCCAGAATGTAACCAGCTTGCTGTGATGGTTTTGAGAGAATACCACTTGCATTCCAGCAAATTTCTGGAAAATTAAAATCGCCAGTAATTAGTAGATGGGAATGTTTTTTGGCAGACACAATCCTAATAAATGTATTTAATTTTGTATTGTTTTAATCGTTTGACTGCGAGAAACTGCCAGGATTAGTGATGTATCTGACCCCCTTAACGTAACGGCTACTCGAACTACTTCCTCAGGTAGATCTGTCCCTAACACACCAGGCGATGGACGGGACATGGCTCTCCCTCTACCGCTTCACAGTGACTGGGTGCAGACTTGGAACCCACCACGACCTCACGGGAAGGTCACTATAGTTGGATATCCGTCTCCTTCTTCCCATGATAAAAGTATATATGCGCTTTTCAAATGCTTTTATAAATATGTCTTCTCCTAGTGATGGTGTATGTGGTTACAGTGTGGTAAGTAACGGGATCGTTATATGATTCAGGAGCTGCCGCACCTTGACATATCTACTTGCTGTCTTTCTGAGGGGGATGCTCCGTAAGGTGACCATATGGAAACTGAGCATTTCCGCCAGTCAGGCATGTATTTAAAAGACAGGTAGAACTACCTGCCACTTGCGGCCAAAGCATAGAACATGGACCTAATAACTAAAGGTTGGTCTAGGGTGTAGCAGAAGGACCACATAAATAAAGCTAGGGGGTATAATGGTTTATATTAAACCTCTCGCTTATGATCATGTCGATAGTCACTTAGGACTGGCGGTATGATCAGCGAACGAAAAGAAGAAGAAGAAGACCACACTAAGACTCTCCCTTGCAGGGCTACCTCACGGATTTGAAGATCGGCGAGGTCCCTTGACGAGCCCCCAATAAACAAGACACCAACTTAGTTCTATGTACTATATTTTCTCTCTCATACTAGCAAACGAGTAGCATTGTTTGTTTTAATTATATTATTTTATTAATTATATCTAACTCCCAAATTGAGTAATGGACCACCATATACTAAATTATCCAGAAAAAATCTTTTATTCACTTCCGGATCACCAATGTAGAGGCCAATTCACAGTATTTATGAAAATATAACTGTATCTTTTTTGCTATCAATATATTTTGCGTTATAATAAGAAAGTTAGCGAATAAATTTGTTCAGGACAATACATCGTTTACACATATAGCCAACTTAGCGCGGTGTGTGGTCAGAAAAAAGAAATAGCATTGGTCAAGCTCTCACTCAGGCTGTGAGACCATCTTCTGTAATGTCGCCTATTTTGTTTGGTACCGTGGTAGAGATAGACCATGCATTTGGTTCAAGGTGGCTAATAGACTAGCTGTTCAGATTGGAATTTTCCATCTAATATGATGAATTAACTTTGTTTAAGTAATCTATTTTACAAGAGGAAAATCTCGTCACATTGCCACCAAATATCGATACAGAAATCACACAGTGGGCCTCGGATAATGCTGACCATGATGTCCGAACACATGTTTGTGGCAACCAGTTTCATGGTATGAGTACAATATCAATGTCGGCTGTAAAAGGATACCAAAGAAACTGTGATCAGCATGTTAGACGCATGGTAAAATTGGCAGTGTCTGAAATAGTGGATGACAATGGGATACTAATAGTTCAATATGTAGGGCCAATGTTAACATCACTTTCCTCCCTAAAGTTCAAACCAATACTGGAATCCCAACGACCCTATATCGTGCCACCAGCATCATATTATGCCAACCTGCTGTGGCAATCAGCACATGTGTTTAATAAATTGAGTAGAGCAATTCCAAATTATTCTGGATTCATGCAGCACTTCTACAAGCGCCTTGATGATGGTACTGAGAAATGGCAAGTACTTATTCTTCCATTCAAGGACCTCAACAAGGTTATGCGCCGAGTCATGACATATATCGATGCTACACCTGCAAATGTTCTGAAATTTATTCGTTGTAATTGTAAAATTACTAATAAAACCCAATGTGGAACAAGGCAATGTTCATGCTACAAATCAGGATTACACTGTGTCGCTGCATGTGGCGGTTGCCATGGAGAAATGTGTAGCAACAAGGCTGTTCCTTCCGGATGGGAAGACGTTGGCGATGATGATGAACAAGATTTCGATTAGTGTACGGGCAAAGATAGCAGACAAGATGTACTTCTTGGATAATCCTTTGTCAATGATTGTTACATCTGTCAGAATCCTCAGTTCTCGTTGTTTAAAATATACCGCATTCACCTAAAGAAATATGTCTTTAAAATTCTTGATAGAAATTATCTACTCGGTTTCTGATCGCAAGTATGCGACAAATGAATGGCTGCTGATAAAAGTAATATTTATCCATAATCCGCGCAGCCATCTTGATTTTCCTCGCGTTACCGTGACTACAACTAAATGAATCATTGACAGACTAAGAGAATATGGTAACCCGATAAATATAGAGTTTCAGTGCTGTACTCATATTAATGAGCTGGGGGCAGTCAACTTGCGCCAATGAGATTGCTCGATAAGAAATCAGTAAGTAAACAAATTTACACATGTGCGTAAACCAAACTAGCCGTTTTTGTTACCGAAAACCAATATACAAATTTTCTGGTCCTCAGATAACTTGTTTAGAGCAAAACTATTGCAAACATTTGCAAATGTCTCTTTCCAGTTCAGCAGCTTCGCGATCGCCGTTGTTTGTGATTGTAAATTAGGTCAGCGGACGAAGTCTCGCCTATCACGTGAAGTAGGCAGAAATCTAATTGGCTACCTCCAGCCCACTAGAGTAATGTTACTTCGCATAGCGAGAAATCACAGGACTGCAAGTACGGCCTCGAACGGCGTAGCTATGTGAGGGGCGTGTGTTAGTACGATGCGGAGAACCATATTGCCTTTGGGATGAAATGATCAAAGGACCATGACGCAATGACCCACTTAAGGAAATTGTGTTGCGTTTCCGGACGATAACTCACATTCTATTGATGTGATCTTCGGCAAACATGAACTATGTGTTGTCCTCGTGGGTCAGAACGAACGTCCGAATTTTGGCCTCGAAGCGTCAATGGCCAAGGTCACCGTTACGCATTAATCCTTCAGTACTTATATTAGCCAAAAACGACTTCTGTAGTGGTCTTGAGAAATGCCCATTTTCAGATCTAGAGAAGACTATTTTTGAAAACTTAGCATTGGAATGACTGGCTCGATAACCGAGCCTGTCATCCCAGCAGTAAATTTTCAAAAATAGTCCTCCCTTAGTCTGCAAATGGATATTTTCTATGAGAAAAGAGAACTTTTCTTGAACACATTTAAGGGTTAAAGGGAATTGCGCTTACTTTTAATACTAGTAATATGCCCTTTATGGCCGAGCCAATATTACTATTGCGGAACATACTTGTATACCATGAACGCAATCATATTATGCCGAGTCAATTTCCTTTGCTTATACAATCTTTACCCTGCATTGATTCGTTGGGCGATGGCAGCCGCGGCGGCGGTGGTGGTGATTGTAGTCGTGGTGGTGGTTGTGGTGGTAGTGCTGGTGGTGGTGGTGGTGGTGTAGCTCAATATAATACTGGCATGCATATTAAGAATATACTAAAACTTTTTTTCAGTCAACATTTCGCTCAAACAGAGGCACATCCGAAGGTTACTTCCTGGCTGGGAAAGATATTACATGGTTTCCAGTAAGAACCAAAACATTGATGGCATCAAATATGGTGTGGTTATATAGCCTTCATTCTATTAATTACACTACAGTAGTAGTAGTAGTAGTAGTAGTAGTAGTAGTAGTAGTAGTAGTAGTAGTAGTAGTAGCAGCAGCAGCAGCAGCATCAGCAATAGAAGTAGTAGTAGCAGCAGCAGCAGCAGCAGCACCAGCAGCAGCAGCAATAGTAGTAGTAGTGGTAGCAGCAGCAGCAGCAATAGCAATAGTAGCAGCAGCAGCTATTACAGCAGCAGCAGTAATAGTAGTAGTAGTAGTAGTAGTAGTAGTAGTAGTAGTAGTAGTAGTAGTAGTAGCATACCAACAACAACAACAACAACAACAACAACAACAACAACAACACTAGTTTGATGGATCATACATATGTACAACATAAGCATTTACCTGGCTTACTTGTTATGTTCTCAGATTGGAGCCTCGCTATTCGCCAGTAATGTAGGAGCTCCCATGTTTATCGGGCTGGCAGGAACCGCAGCTGCGTCAGGATTTGCAGTTGCCATCTACGAATGGCATGTATGTAAATAGATAGATAATTTAGTTGAACCAGTGTGTTGGTGTTGCAGACAGACTATGCCAAACTTGCCTGAGAGGCATTTTGCCTTTTAGGACCACACCGCGCAAAGTCACCTCGTGCTTACTCCACACCCATCTAGCAGTAGCTATGCCATTGCAGTATGCATGCCCTAGGTACACTCGGCACCGAATATAGGAACTACGAAAGGTAAAGGGTGGGGTCCTACAACATTTGGGGTTGGCGTGTGGTTGCATATAATATAGGTATATCATATAGCTAAAAAAGACCGATATGACAAATCAATGTTTAGCCATGAAAATAATCCTTTTAGTTGTGAAGTTGGATGAATTGGGTAGGTATACGTATCCACAAGGCATCATCGCCATAAACAAATTAAATAAATTTATACGGGATGAAATCACCATATACTAAGATTTATTTCTTTTAATTACATTGACGTACATAATTTAAGCCTTTAAAATGAAATCTGTCACATCTTCGAAGGCGTCACAATCCTAATGGCGTAACTTAGTCAGGAAAATCACAAAATCCGTGACAAAATTGGATGCGTTTGATGAATACTGTTGACTATTTTTGAAACTAATTTGACGTGGAGCAAACTATTCCCACAACTTACCGGTATAGGTACCTTGAAATTTAGATTCTATAAAGGAATGGTTTAAAGTATGTGAATCAACCCCCCCCCCCCCCCCCCCACCCCCTCGCGGGGTGGGGGGCAAAGGGGGCGGAACTTTGCTAGGCATGGGTGCGTTAAAGATTTAATTGGATTCTTCCATTCTCTTATGTGAATTGTTATTCTTCCATGTATTTACTACCAGGCAGTGTATTTGCTCATAGCTCTTGGTTGGGTATTTGTGCCTGTCTACATCTCATCAGGGGTAAGAATATAATTAAAATCACCACCACTAATATAATGTGAAACCAAGTCCTAAACTCTAATTCCACTGCCAATCTGGAAATATCGTCACGATCCAGAACCAGAATAATCAGAATTCCATCACCCATATAATGCATGCTACTGGGTCCATATTGGTCCATTACTTGCCCAGCACTCTGCGCTATCATGGCCTGCTTCTATATGCTCCACCATCTCTCCATTAGAATACAATACATGATCATGTACAGGTAGGCGAGTGACCATTTGTTGATGTTAAATCGGAATTAATCCATTTAGAGCCACTTAGCTTTCATTCGTTCTATTATTTCCAAACAATGTGCCATTTCTTGGCTGTGAGGGTTAAGGGGTTAAAGCTGACGTATCACTATAAAAGGGGAAAAATAAATTATCTGTAAATTATTCATGTTTTCAATTTGTATCAGTTACCTCCGCTTGTATTAACGTCGTTAGCAATCGTTAAATGGTTGATATTTTTCAAGAAAATCTAAATTTTTGATGACCTGGAGAAATTGCCATCAACACCACTACAGATCCCGCTGTTACCGATGCCGTTTTAGCCAGCATGATAATGAAAGAGTTCATGGGCAATACAATTCAACGTTTTTCCTAACCAGTGCCCATTAGCAGAGAGAAGATCTATTTTGAAAATTTACAGTTGGAACGACTGGCTCCATTAACGAACCAGTAATTCTTGGGATAAATTCTTAAAAAATATTCTTCTCTTGGCTTGCAATTTGGCATTCCTCAGAACCAGGACCATTTTAGGAGGTGTGGCCATTGAACGGTTAAGATGACACAAGAGGAGTTAGATGCAGAGTTTCCCATGTCATCTATATTATGGGGTCCCAGACCCCATCACCTTGAAAAAGACGCATTCGTATGTATTTCTTAATGCCACATACAACATAGTTATGTTATTTATTAGTCGTCATTTCCAAGCACTCTTTTTGTGTTAATAAAAGTTCATATCGAGGATAATGGAACTTATATCTTCTCGTCTTAGGTGAAATAATACTGTCTGATATGAATAGTGTAGCTCTCGCGTTCTTCAAGATTCAAAATCTATTACACACGCGAGTATTCTCGAGCTCGTCTCTACACGAGTACTCAGTGTCGCGCGTGGCCACCCATAACACTGAGTACAGCCTGGAACCGTGTTTGCATGTTGTCAATCAAATATCAGAAACGAGCTTGCAGTATGTTAGACCATCCCTTAGCCAAGCCACCCCACCCTCCTCATCTGCTAGATGCTGGTGGTTTGGACTAGTCAAGCCGAAATCGCTCTCTGTAAATGGTCCTTCGCATGCTCAATGTGATTCCTGTCTCGATGCCCTCGTTTTCCATTTACAAGTTAAGCATCCTTTCCCTGTGTGGTCGCTCATTATGATCTACCAGAATGAACTCTTGCCAGATTGCACCAGCTGGATAAACAAAGGGATGGCGAATCTCGCCACTATATCTCGCACCAGTCAGACAGTCATCTTGTGTGCAGCAGACGTCTGTATGGCCACTAACATTAATACTACCTCACCGCGTGACTGAACCTCCAACATCATGGGTATGTGCTACACGATTGGTATTAGCAAATCTGTCCATCTGACGTCATCAGGCACGAACACGTCCATTCAGATTGTGCACGCAGACTCATTTGTGAACAAGGTCCCTTTCCATTGAGCAGGAGTTCACGTGCGATGCTCTCTACTCATTCCAATCTCATGTTCCGGTGCCTATGACTCAAGTCTAGAACGACAGCATGCCCATATGCCCTCAAACCACTAATATGCACTCCGTCGTGGTTCAAAAGTGGTCTCCCAATACCGTATCATTGGTTGTTCGATTTCGGCAGGCATAGATGACCAGTAATGGTGTCCGCGTTTGTGTGGTAGCCCTCGGACTTCCTCCCCCTTGACGTTTGTTCACTCACTTGACCAGTCTCCCGATGCCAGCCCTGGAGATGACATTCTGACGCACTCCACAGGCCACCTCTACTCCTTACTGCTTCCAGCTGTCTTGCAGAAGACCTATATCCCACGGGAAATATACTGATCACTCCAATGAAAACTGGTTGGCATTATTGCACAAAAGGAATCAGCAAATTCCTCCACAATACAATGTGAATAGGAATTATCTTGTCTTCTGTGGTACGTGGGTTATTGAGTGTCAACAGAGTGCACTTAAACGCTTAATCCTGGCAAGCATCAGTAGTAACTACACATTGTCCATTTCACCCGTACAGTGCCCATTCCACTGTTAGTTTTAAGATTAATTAGGATTCATTTGTATTTATGTATATTTATTTAGAATATCCATAGCAATCTTTGAGTCGTATCATAAATGGATGTGATAAAGTGATAAAACATCATGGTTCTTCAAGATAGGATGTCGGCAGACAATATGTCTTGCAGAATCATCATTTTTGTTACTTTCAACAGATATATTTATGGATATTTCCTTTAGCACGTCCTTAGAACGCGCCATATCTGGTTCACTCTAAGTGAGAGTTTAGCTCATAGCTACTCGGGTTACTACAGTATGGCGAACCAGCAAGGTTAGTATTAGACTAGTCAGCTCTTTGGTCAAGCCATGTCTGTATGAGGGTAGCCTCGAGTCGATACCCGAAAGCTGTGAGGGCCACCACCAAAATTCAGCATTTGTTAGATGCTTGAATCAGGGTTAATTGTATTACTTATCAGATTTGTTGTCTTCTCGCAGGCTTTTACTATGCCACAGTATCTGAAGCTTCGCTTTGGAGGTAAACGACTCCGTATATTGCTGTCATTACTGGCCCTAGCCCTGTATGTCTTCACCAAAATATCAGTAAGTGTATACAATGTTTTATAAATCTCCAGCCAAACATGTCTATAGCGGACACCTTTTGGTATATTATGATGTTGTCGCTTAATTCAAGTCATTTACCATAGCGAATACGCTTTCGAGCTATAAGAAGTCGTTTCCACGACGGGCGGTCCTAGAGAAATGCCATACTGCTGCTTCAAATTCAAGTGCCCATTATTGACAGGTTTAGCTGGTTTACCAAAAGCTGTTGATCCTTCTCCTATTATTTCCTAACGAAATATTGTAAATTTACTTAGATAGCGTTATTGGAAATAAATTGAAACCGCTGGCCAATTAATGCAATTAATATTTCTATCAATTTCGTGTACTTGCGTTGTTTTCCATGGTGTCTTAATAGAAAATTATTCCTGATAGCGCATATTACTGGGCCGGTACTCAACTTGGGAGCTCTGAACAATGGCAAAAATGCTAGATTCCAGTTTTATCCATAATACTGATCGGGCCCCTGAGGTCAGAGGGTTGTGGGAGTTGGCCACATCAGTTTTATAAGTGAGACATCTGTGCGTGTAGCTCGAAGCTGTGCAGATTCCCCCCAAATTAAGACAAAAATGTATTGTACCACTTATTGGCTCCCTGGAAATTTATGTCTCTGTGCAAATACATGCACTTGTTGCACTGCCTTATGTTCGGTCCTGATTTACCCAAGTCAAATTATGTGTGGATAAGCACCGGTGGAGATTCAAGCAAATCATATTATGTGTGTAGGCTATAAGTCATATTATGTGTGCAGGCTATTATTATGAATCATACTTTGAATCCGGAAGGTGAACTTTCCTGATGAGATGTGAAAAACCATGTAGGCCAATGCAACGCAACACATATCTAGTCAAACCGTTTGAAACTAACTCGGTATATTCGTGTCAAATAAGCTACAACAAATTCCACACCTTGATAGAAGGCTATGCTAGACTCTGAAGGACATCTATCGGGACTGACCAGGCAAAGTGGACGCAACTCGAGAATGGTTCAAGGAACAATTCACAGACCACGATGATGAGCCCGTGTGCCCGTTTTCATGTAACTCCAGGCCATTACTAACAGCGATTAAAATAGCAGAAGTTGAGAAGGCACTGAAAGCCATGAAAAATGGATCCGCATCCGGTCCTGATGGCATGGCCAATGAGCCTTCGGCACAATTAAACGCTCGAAGACCCTAGATGTATACTGCCCAGGTCAGTTGTAATGAAGATGTGCTGTGACTAGTGAGACTACTGCTTGCAGATATCATGCTCAGCATACGGGGAAGGACAGTGAAGTCTGCAGAGTTTGACACATCAGTCGTCTCCTCACATGGAGATTGCCCACCCCCTGTGCTGCTGCATTGAAATGTGTGCGGGCAAATTAAACAAGACCTGGGTATGCCACTAGAGATGGAATATACCGACCATGTGGACTTCATATACGAGAAAAAGAAACCACTTGACGAACTACTCCCTATAGCTGCAAGCAAACATCTTGATGAATGAATCAAAAACAGAGGTCACCCACATATACCTATCGACAATGCATACAACTAAGGAGAATGACAATCCACTTAATGGCGGGAAACCATAGAGGAAAAGTAAAATCCTGCAGTACTGCTGACATCGCTGCATGCTGCGTTACATGGAACATAGCTTTCTAGTCTCTCTGGAAGAGATAGAATCGTAGTTCAACAATGTTCTTGACAAAAAGAGTACGTTTGTACAACTCACCCTGCGTATCCTTGATGCAGTATAACTGTAACAGCTTGGCAGTTCCAATGGCAGCTCTAGATAATCTTGATGGCTGCCACCACAAACACCTCTGCACTATCACTGGTGACCGAGGCAAGGCAGCATGATTTCCAACGATGCACTATACAAGATGTGTAATACCTCGCTGTTGTCCATAAAATTCGGCCAGCAAAGATGGCCCATGTTTGGCCATGTGCTAATGATGCCATAAGACCCGCCAGCGCAGAGAGGCTTGGAATTCTCCCTACTGGGAGTTAGCAAATATAATGTTAAGAGAGGACGCCATTGCATAAATCTGGTAAGTATGCTGCGATGTGACCTTAAGAAAACAGGACTCGATACCGCTCAAGAATGGACCTGAGGAAGGTCAAATGCGAAGCAGGATTGATTGCAGGTGTAGGATGTAGGTGTAGAACCGGGCCGCAGAAGCCAGTAATAATACATATGCAAGACTGTTACACCGAAACAACTTCCGGGGCCTGTTGGTTCTGGACCCAATCTCTCTCCGGGTGAGAGTCTGTGTTAGTGACTAGCCCACATGATTGTCATTTAATTGATATCATTGGATTTCGAGGTGTAAAGCCTTAATATTAACCTGATGGAAATTCTTGCTTCTGTGATGAATGACTCTACTATGCCACGTGCACTTGTTGTGCGATGGATGTTCAATGCTTATCGAACCAGCCATTCTTTATTCGCAGTCTGAGATATACTCTGGAGCAATATTCATGCAGCGGATCCTGGGCTGGAACTTGTATCTATCAGTTCTGCTTATATTAATTGTTACTGCAGTTTACACGATCGCAGGTCAGTGACATATGAAAGTTCGTTACCTAAACCCCCAAATGCCAGGACCAGATTTAGTACAGGACAGACTGGGTAGTCGCCAAGGGGCCTCCACCAAAACCAAATTAGAAAGTTTCTATGAGGGCCTCCGCCAAGATGTAGTACTATGTTGTGAAGATACGATTATAGGCCTGACGCGTAAGCAGAATTATAGTATGCAAGATATGACTTATCATTCAAAATGTAGAAAATGGCAGCTTTTCCACCTCCCACTGGGGGTCCGGGTACGTTCCACAGGAAACAATTGATGAGTAGATGCTCTGAGAAGTCGTTAAATGGATTCTCAGAGCATCTAATTTTAAATTTTCTCAAGGAGAGCCCCCCCCACGGCCCTCTTTTATCAGAATGGGGTACTCCTCCAATTACTGACCAAGGTCCTCCACAGTAATAAATCTATTCCTCAACTTCTAATTATGAAGCTTATGAAATACCCCGTCTAACTCAATCATATATGCTAATATCCCCTATTAACGGCATGGCATGCATTAGTATATGACATATCTCATATCCTCTTCATCACAGCCCTTCCCTTCCAAGCCCTGCACTGTCATGATCTGGTCAGTGGTACGTTATCAATAATTCATTTAATTTCCATACCTTAGCATATCCTATTGTAGTTGCCCATAACCTTCTCTATCGTGGCATACGCCTTCTTCTCTACCATTCATTGTCCATTCCTACACTATCCTGCCATATCCTGCCATGATCTGTCTTGCCCTATCTTATCCTGTCTTTACATGACCTTATCGTAGTGACTTAAATTGAAATATTTTATCTTATCATTCTATTGCACATGCCACACCTAAATCTACCTTGACATACCACACCCCTTCTTCTCTATCCTACCCTGAATTATCCCAGCATATTACGTCCTTTCATATTCTATCATACCCTACCGTTCAATTTTCGCACACCTCTCTTATCATTCCATCTCCCACACTAACCTACACGTCACATTCTTCTTTTAAATCTATGGATTGTATCTGCAAATCTCTCTAGATGCCGCCTCGTCTATAGTCTATAGCTGTCGTCCTAGCCGCGTTAGTCTGCTAACAAGATCCCAATGGTGGGGTTAGCACGGAACTAGCCTATTTTTTAAATATTTAACAAGTCATCATAGGCGTACATAGATGTTTGCCACCTGTTCCCATATCACCCTGACCTGACAATACACACCAATGCGTGTGGCATTAAAAAAACAACGAAATACACTTATCTTTAAAAAGTGTCATCGTTGAATTTTGTTAGGTTAAAGTCTTAGTAAAAACGAGCGGGTTGGTAAACATATTCTTAGTTATCAAATTTCTGTTGAAAAATCATATTATCGTAAATAACCTGAAGTGATGCGAAAGTGAAGCTAAATAAGCCGGCTCCGCCTTTATACTAGGAATAATATTTGGAACATGTTTGCATTATCCAGAGAATATCCCAGATAACGCAGGTTAGTGGGCCGATGCTGGGCCAATACCGTGCATATACTTTCAGTATCGACCCGGTATGCCCAGTATCGGCTCAGTAAGTTGCATTAAGAGTGTATGATTTCAGATGGTATTTCACTCTCTCTCTCTCTCTCTCTCTCTCTCTCTCTCTCTCTCTCTCTCTCTCTCTCTCTCTCCTGTATGATGACGTTATAATCAATTATATCATCACTGACTCGATTTAGTACATCCTAAATGCTTAATAGTCCGCCAGGCTGTACAAATTGTATGTCTTTACTATTTAATAAACTATTTTGAAACTAATTTGGCAGCAACAGCCCCCAGTCAAATTGGTTTCAGAATATTCTACAGCCTACGTGTATTTTTTTCTTGAAATTGAGATTCAGGTAGGGCATGGCTTGAACGTTCCCGCACAGGCAATGCGTGGGTGGAGCTTAGCTAGACGTGAGGGGAGAATAGCTAAAGTTGGCTTCCTCCATTAAGAGGGTCGCGTACGTGACAAGCGCTATTCCATTGTGTCCCATGAAATATATGTAGCAGTTGATCATTTCCCGTTTCAACCAAACAGACCATATAAAATAACTTTTTATTGCTTAAAGGCGTAAGAAATATTATATTAAATACCAGAGTTTGAAACAGATTTGGCAGAGTAATTTGTTAAATTAGTTTTAAAATTATCAACCTTTTGACGCTGAAATTACAGGCTACTTAAAAATTTGGAAACAAAAAACCCCTAATTTTGACATTAACATGACATGTAATACGATTTTTGTACCTTGAACTTCTAAGATGTTCTTGGATTGGGGAGAACCCATGTATACAAATGGTTGGGTGATGCTCATTCAATGCACGCCTCTAGGTGCTACGTCATAAAGGCATACTCAGCTACCTTACACTAACAATTCAGGTGATACAATTAGCCACCCATAAGCCATCCCTGGCATTTTAGCTTTCTATCGTGCGGACTACAACAGATATTCAGGCGTTAGTAGAGAAATGTTGATACATTTCTACAGCTTATGGTGGCGGTCACGATTTACCGTTCAGCCAATCAGAAAAAACCCAGCGTGTCTGCCCCGGTTTATACTCTCAGCCATAGCAGTGTCATCAATAGTTTGGCAATGTGGTATAACACAATCATACCCGTAATCTGTTTGAATATTTTGAACCTAATCTGACCGGAAGTTGTTGCTGCCATAGGTTAAATTTGTTTCAAAATATTCAACAATATGATTATTGCATAATAAAGAATGTAATGCATTGGCACTCATATGACATCACGCACTATCGCTTGAGGGGACAACATGGTAGCGATCGCTGTTCAACATGTACGCGATATTACAAAGCAGATATCTCTGATACGGACAGGGAAATGTGATAGGATATGAAAGATATAGAATTTATTAACCATAATGCAGCTATACAATACAGCATTTGAGATGAGATTAGCATCGCTTTAATGACTATATACTCTGAGGTACTACTTTCATATGCTAGCTTATAACAATAACCATTTGCACACACACCGCCCCCCCCCCAAGTTGAAGTGGATTAACCCCTCTTGTGTCAACTTAACTCTTTAACTGACCAAAAGCAACTTTGCAATAATCTTCAGTCATGGCTATTTGAAAGCCCTGGAGAAGAGTATTAATATTTACCACCAGAATGGTAAATTTTCAAAAAGATTGTTCTCTCGGCTTGCAGATAGACACTGGATAAGTAAAAAAATTATTTCCTTTGCTATTACCCCTTTAATGATCAAGCTGGCGAAAAAAATTCAGTAGTTAATTTACAAAAAAATAGTCTAAAATATCTTGAAAAATATTGACTATCAAAATGTTTAATTGATATATCAAGTGGTATCTTGAGCGCTCTGAGGCGCTGTTGACTCAAGAGGCGTTGAGATGTGTATTTGGTTTTCACCTACAATGGTTCTGTTCGTGTTAGAACTGGGTTCATTAATTGTTCCCAGTCACTTCCATTTTTTTGCTACGTTCACCTACACTATTGAATTTTTGTTAATTTATTTGTTATTTTGTCAATTTATCCACATTGCACATCCAGTGTTGCCATATCCACCCAGTGTGTCTTTGTTTCAGGCGGTCTCGCTGCCGTGATCTATACAGATACACTACAGACAGTTATATTGCTCATCGGATCAAGCATCATGATGGTCTTAGGTAATGTTTACGAGCAGCAATACATTTACACAACACGTCTAGGACACACTCCACTTTCAGTCTACTCCTTTCCAATTTTCGTCATTGATATGCTTTTGTTATTATTTATGGGTAATTTGTACACAAACTGATTAATCGAGTAATCACGATTACTTTTAAATAATCGACCATGATCACCCAAAGAAACAATCGCACACGCCTATTTCTATCCCCTACGTCACACCTGCACCCGCCTTGCCAGTGTCACTGTTAAAGCCTGTTGCGTCAACAGCGCCCCAAGGCGCTCTGTACGCTACGTATATCAATTAACTATTGTTTGAGACGTTTCAGTAAAATGAAGACTGGTTTAATTTACATGTGAACTTTACAAAAATATAGCTTTCTATTTCCCACCAAATGGACATTTCTCAAGACCTGTGCATGCCGTTTTACCGGCTTGACCATTAAATGGTTAACGATCTAGAAGATCTAAATTTTTGCTTAGTCAGTGTTCATTTGTAGGCCAAGAGAAGACTATTTTTTGAAAATTTAGCATTGGAATGACTGGCTCAGTAACCTATCCACTCATTCCATTGGTAAATTGCCAAAGAATTATCTCTTTTGCCGGCAAATGGGCATTACCGAAGAGCTCTGTAGAGACCGGGTTTGGTCGAGTTGATAATTAAAACGTTAAGTTGACGCAAAAGGGGTTAAATCAAACTACGCCACGTGACTGATTTACCAGGTTTTGTTGAAGTCGGCGGATGGGAGAATATGAAGAAGAAATATATGACAGCCGCTGCCAACTATACGCTTGCATCTCCTGCTAATTACTCTTGCGGGATGCCACGTGAAGATTCCTTCCATATATGGCGCGACCCTGCGACTGGGGATATACCGTGGGTTGGGGCTGTCTTTGGTCTGACTATTGTTGGAACATGGGTGTGGTGTACGGATCAGGTACGTGACTCGAAAATGTAATATATCACGAAGAGAAGGAACGAATATAATATTCCGACTTTCCAGTTTTGAATACACGAAACTATGAGAAGAGGGATCTCAGTCCACCCCCAAACAATGACAATTCCCCAAGGCCTCTACATACGCTTTGTCGCCTAAGCAAATTGGCTGACACTAGCTTGCAAAGGGGAATAGACAGGCTTTAATGCGTTTATTAGAGTAGAATGTAGCGTACTGGCGGGCCAAAGATCCTGGTTCGTGCCTCTATGAGTGACAACCTCGTTATCAGTGAAAACATACGCAAATTCCGTCTCCCCCATCTTGCTTTTTTGCATAGATTTCTAACGGCTACCAGTGTAAGAACTGTGGAAGATAGACCTAAGGCACCTGACCTTGACCTATATATGGTCTGAATTTGATGTGGCCTAAGTGCACGAAAAACTTGAACAATTGAAGAAGTCAACGTATAAACAGACAGATGGTCACATAATATAAGTCTACCGCCACATGAAATGGCATTAAGGAGCCCTTAACATGGGTTTGTGAGGGTGGGGTGGGGGTGGCGTGGGGTGGGGAGGGTCTTTGAAGATTGGTTGAACCACCATCCTATCACCTACTCGACAGCTACTAGAAACATACAATTCTGACCTTAACTACTGGGGTTGATTTCCTAAAACTTCTACAGTTAAGGAACTTCTCACTGGGACAAATCTTCATGACAGCCTTACAGCTTTATCCAATCAAATTTCAATAGTCAGTCGAATTTGTTGCACTGATGAATTTTTTCTACTTTGGAAGATTTTTGGAAATGCTCTCAACATCATTTTACTTAGGCTTAATACATTTATTCCTCAGAAATACAATGGTGTGATCTGATCTGTCTGTCAAGTATCTGACGTCATAATGAAATATGCTACTTGTTGGCTGACGTCACATTCGAAATGACGTTGGTCCGTCGCGAAAGAGGAAATGGATCGTTACGAAAATGTCTGTAGTGTATGTCCTTGATTAATTAACACATAAATAAACATTCTGTTGAATATTTTGAAACTAATTTGACTGGGAGTTATTACTGCCATATGCTGTAACAGGCTACAGTCAAATTAGTTTCAAAATATTCAACACCTTACCTTGGAATTTAGAGTCTGGGAATTTATGTTTCAAAGATTCAAAAAGATTCCAACACACGTACAGAGTGGCCAGGGATTAGCCTGTATCCTGTCCGATGTTTGATATCACCTAAGGAACCGCAATGCATCTTTCCAGTTTTAGCTATGCTCCGCCCATTCTTAGTTAATCTCCGCCAAGACCGCGCTCTCGTTGGGATCGATCGATCCCTGAACTTCTTGACTATCAATTTCCAGAAAACTATACAGAGGAACCTGTTGAATAATTTGGAAGTAATTTGACTGTGCGCTGTTGCTGCCTAAGGCAGCAACAGCGCCCAGTCAAATTAGTTTCAAAATATTCAACAGAATATTTATTAAATGGTAATTAAAGGCATACAATTCGTACAATGTGTCGGACTACTAAGAGTTAAAGACGGACTATATCGCGTCATTCATGACGTCATGATTATGACGTCAGCCTACAAGTCACGTAGTTGATTATGACGTCATATGATGGATGGATAAACTTAGAAAGGCCCATTATTTGGTATACAAATGAATGCATGTATGCTGAAACGCGTCTGACCGTATATGATTTGTCCAACTTAGGTAATGGTTCAGCGTTGTCTGGCTGCCAGGAATATGACTCATTCTAAAGCGGGCGCTTTGCTGGCAGCTGGACTAAAGATTCTCCCGTTCTTTCTCTTTATCATCCCCGGTATGATCAGCCGAATCGTCTTCCCAAGTAAGTTTGCCTGGCTTCAGAGCAGAATCTAGACACGAATGCACATGCAAAGATATTTAATTAGAAAACCTAAGTATAGGAGTTTTGATAGGGAGTGTTAGTTGTGGCTCAGTAAGGTAATACGAATTAACCCATCAATAGATCATCTTGCGAACTGCAACAACACAGTGAGGTTTAAAATTAATTATAGCTAATTCTTTAACATTGAAGAATTGACGCGTGTTACAGGATTACAGCGGCAAAGGTTAAACACGGATTGTGGCGTCATCATTGCTAGCATGTGATAGGCCTATATGTTGTTCTACCGTATTAAATTGATAATATAGTATTATCATCGCCAGATTAACGTTTTAGATAATATCTATTGTTTCGTGTGTTATATATAAGGGGTCCGAATAAAAGTAAGTCTCGAAAATGCAAAGTTGATATGTTATCACTCATTTGATGTAAATATTGTGCTGTACGTGTTGTTTCTGTTGTCCCATTGTTTTGTTTCGATGCTAATATTATATTACCATCAATACTAGCGCTACACACAAAGCTGCTAAATGCTATATATTTAGGTGGTCCATCGTTCTATTGGCGGGGCCTTTGGTAGCCTGCCTGTTGTGATTATATAATTTTGACAAAAATGAATGCAATAAATAAATAACATTGAATCTTGTATCTTGAAGAAAGCGATTGGTAATGGAGTGTCCGGGATATACGTCACTCGTGTGCATAAAACTACTATGTACTGTTCATCCTCGTTTATCCTTATGCTTATTCATGTGTGGTTTGACGCGTGTTACAGATGAGGTGGCGTGTGCTGATCCGGAGAAATGTCAGGCAATATGCGATAATAAAGCTGGATGCACTAATATAGCCTATCCGTTACTGGTACTAGAAATCATGCCACCAGGTCAGTATATAGTCAGAATACGACCAGTCTTAGGAAAGCGGAGACATGTGCGCTCACAAACGCGTTTCCATGCCAACTCTACCCCAAAGCGAATCCCCTATCAGTATTCACAAGAATGTGTTAGTGTTATCGTTGTTGCAACATTCTGAGGTTTCCAGACGTCGAAAATTTAGTTCTACAGGTACAACATCGTCGTTATCGTCAACTGTCATAGTAGTCCAGTCAAGTTATACCATATTGGGGCTCAACCCGGAACAAATTGCAACAGAATTTATTTCATTTGCATCAAGTCAAGGGATATACCAAGGTTACCAAAAAGATATACTCAAATATACATTGGGGAAACGTCTCAAAAATGCATTATTATGCAAATTAGGGTCCGCCATTGTGAGAACCCCCACCCCACCAAAAAACCCCACCAAAACTTCGTTATTTCTCATCCAAACTGGTTCAGTCCAGCTTCCAATCTTATGTTTTTAAGGTCAAGGGATATGTTAAAACATATGATACAACCGTAGATGATTCCTTATATGAAAATATAAGAATTATGGAAACAGCTGCTGAGATTGTGAAAAGTGGCATAAGAGCCATTGAACTGTTGTGTGAAACATATCCAACTCGGGATCAGATGGGATCAGCAGCTGATGCCATTGATATTCCTCCAAGCCTCACTTCAGACTTTCCTCAGGGGATTATTGGCTGGGAAGCAAATTTATATTAAGCTGGCATCAATTGGCCAGAGTATTATGCAAGCCACAAGGCCACATGTTCTTCTCGCCCCTCTCCAGCATGGGCGTGGGGTCCAGATGCATCACCACTTTGCATCTCGCTTTCTCATCGACTCTTTTCATGAACATGGTTTCAGCTGCTCGTACTCAGAGGTGCAGAAATATGAATGAAGTGCTGCCGTCAACGATGGAACATGTTTGCTTACTCGTGACTAGGACCTCCAGTTTATGGCTGACAATGTTGACCATAACATTGTCACACTTGACGGAGCTGGCACCTTTCATGGAATGGGACTGATAGCTACCATCACTCCCGGTCAAGTTCACAGTAAAGCCATACCTAGAGTCACTGTATATTCAAAAGATATTACGGATGCTGGTAAGATCAGCATCCGATACTTCAAAACTCAACCGATGAGCTCAACCCCATTGACCTATATGGAGTTAGTAGATGTTTCAAATATTGATCGAACAGCCACGCTTGATGTTCTATGGAAGACATCGCATTTGCTGCGTTCTCCAAGGCCTGCCTGGACAGGTATGATACAAAAGATCCAGGATGGTGATTTTCCAGGAAAATCAGCAATAAACATTTTGTCAATGATGGACTTGGGTCCCAACGATTCAACATGTATGCATTCTATCCTGCACTTCGTTTGTGAAGCAGTATGGGGTAACGCCAGTGGTGACCTGCATCCGATCAGTTTGGTAAAATGCGGTAACCATCATCAATTCCGAACCCACGGGAAGTAATCTGAAATCTGATGTTCTGAGGTTATATTAGGTGGATTCCATCTTCAAGTGAGTTTCCATGGTTGCATTGGCCATCTTATGGCTGGGTTTGGCCTGGAAGAGCTTTTTTAAAAAGTGTTTGCAAGCACTACAGTGAAGCACATGCTCACTGGTAAAACCTTTTCAAGAGTAACCAGAGGACACTTTTTGGTGGACGGAGCCCTGAACACAATACTTGTTGCGAATGCATTCACTCTTTTATTACCATACCCAGAAGATGATCATTCCGATCCACCATAAGAGGAGGAACAGGGTCAGCAACCATGCGCAGTCAGTGATTTGTCAGTGGCTCGGATTTTGTTGAATGACATCCTTTCCGGAAAGTCCTCCATTGGTGCAGTTCTTGAATCGAAGGCCCTGGAAAACATTCAGGAAATGGTTGAGAATGAGAAACAATCCATGGAAAGCTTTAGAGCACAGCTATGGCTTCAATACATGGATATGGTTGACACACTGCAGGATTTCATCAAGCATGAACGTACTGGTAATTGGATGCTTCATCTTCAAACTGTACAAGTCATGTTGCCCTTTCTTAGTGCAGCTGGGCATAATCAGTATGCCAAATCAGCATATGTATATCTCCAGACGATGGATGATCTAAGAGAGCAACACCCCAAAGTTTACAGCAGATTTATGAGTGGAAATCACGTCATTAGAAGAGGTTACCGATACTGGGGTGGTCTCTCAACAGATTTAGTCATCGAACAGTTCTCATGCGGAATGTAAAAACAGCAGGAGGTCTTACAAGAGGCAGAGGAATGACAGAGACTCAACGATTGGTCTGGATTATGTCAATGCCAGCATATGTGGATATAAATCTCACCATGCAACAGTTAACTGGTATATCATATTCCACCAACAAACCGCTCAGGGAATTGTCAATGCCCAGACAGACAAGAGATGTTATGGACACATTTGTGCTGCTTGAAGTATTAAAGGAGTGCGGCCCATTTGGCTCGGATCCATCTCTGCACAATATTGTGAGCGGAGTAGTGGCAACAAAATCAGTCAATGTTGATACTACAAGACAAGTAGGAAAAGAATACTATGTGTCATGATAGGTCAAACTATGCAGGACTACACATTTCCTCGCTAGGATCAAGCTGTTACATTTGCTACAAAACAGCCATCAATGTCCATGGAGAGATGGTACAGATTTATCCACAATTGCTATTTCAGCGACTTGCAGTCTTTGCTGTGAATGACAAACTTGAAGATCATGGATCACTCTTCAAGTATGAACTGTGCATGTCATCCCGCCATTTTCGACTCATCATTGCTACAAAAAAAGGCAAACAAGCCAGTGTTTGCTGATACAATATGGAAGATCGCCCAAAAAGTCATGCGAAATCCACTAAACAAAGTGAAGTGGGGCCATGGCTTCATTTGCTTGATCAGTCATCTGAGCAGTTAGAACAGCATATGTCTTGGATGGATGAGCTTTGCTACTGCTCGTACCTTGGCCGAATAGACTTGAAGTTCAGCGCATTTTCCAGCTGTATGGTGACTACATCAACAAAAGATACACACATGCGTGTCATCAGTGACACTCAGGGGTAAGGATTGGTCCTACAATGAACTTCGCAAGGCAAGCGGTGAACACGTCCAAGAAGGAGGAATTCAGTGACAACAGAACCAATAAGCAAAGGTTCATACACTTGCTAAGTGAAACGCTAAAGAAAGCCAGCTGCAGAACAGTTCCTGCAAAAGGAGATGCAGATGTGCTCATCGCGCAAAATGTATTGCATCTGCAAAATCAGTTGAACTGTCGCTATTGGGGATGATACTAACAGTTTGCTGGATTGTGATACAACTTCAGATCTCTATGGTATTGGGGTAGGTTTGGTTCTAAAGAAGTCTATT
Source organism: Chaetoderma sp. LZ-2023a (assembly GCA_034401795.1). NCBI lineage: Eukaryota > Metazoa > Mollusca > Caudofoveata > Chaetodermatida > Chaetodermatidae > Chaetoderma > Chaetoderma sp. LZ-2023a. The sequence continues at coordinate 51,517,348 of CM067366.1, read as the reverse complement.
GGAAACCCACATTTAGCACAGCTTGAAGAGAAGATGACAAACTCTGACTGTCAGTGAGAGGATATTTTGGACGTTGGTGAGAAAGCTCTGGTCATCATCTACAACGGCTCTGGGGAAGACACACTGGGCAGTCTGCGATACAAACGCTTTTGCGAGGTGGTGAAGATCTCCAAACATGTTGAGCCACATGACTTACCCCCACCATCTGCAGCTGCTCAATACCACAGCTTGCGTGCGTTTTATCAAATTCAAGTTTAGAAGTGTTGCCAAGCTGAACTAGATCCGGTGGATTTTGGGTGGACAATATGTGATGACTTGCTACTTCCAGTCCTAACGGATAAGGAACCAGCACCAAAGGAACTATTGGACGTTTTTAGGTGCAACTGTAAGTCAGGATGCAACACCAACAAATGCACATGCAAAAGCAGCCAAAAAGCATGGACTGGAGCACTTATATTCCTGTGGATAGTGCAAAGGAATTACGTGTAGCAATTCATGCGAAGTTTATCATATCGATGATGAATGAGTACTACGAACAGTCATGGAGGAGGTCGAAATATCTGCTTCATTTGCGCAATTATTATTGACAAACAAATAGGGAGACATGGGTTCCAACTGAAAGACGCCAAGTTCCAGGGTTTTCTTTGACGAACAAATCCTTGGGTGGGACACGTTCTCGGATTATTTTTGGCGAGTCATTGCAGTTATACAAGTGTAAATAATTGTTATTTTTGGAGGGGGCAAAAGCAAATATGTACATATTTCTATAAAGAAGTAAAAGGAGCATTTGGCATGGACACTAATGCCTGCAAATGAATCAATGGCCTTCAAAACATAGGATTGGTAACTTGATTGAAACAATTTGGATGAGTAATAAGAAAGTTATTGCTGAAAATAACATTTTTTCACAATGGCGAACCCTAATTTGCGTTATAATACATTTTTCAGACCCTTCCCCATTTGGCAGTCCCCTTCAGGCATTTTCGGTGCACCCATTGACATGATGCAAGTGAAATAAATTATGTTGCAATTTGTTCTGGGTTGAGTGACTAGACTATAGAGGAATCAAGTTTTATGATTCCCAGTCCATCTTTAGCTAAACTCCATCCACATTTCGCCCATGTTGTAATCGATCGTTGCCTGAACTACCTGAATCTCAATTTCTAGAAAACTATGCAGGTAATCTGTTGAATATTTTGAAATGAGTTTTACTCGGTGCTGTTGCTGGCCCTGGCCTAAAGACATACTGATTTGTACAAGAATGCATATTCCGTCATCAATTATGCGTTCCTGAAAACCTAGCTACGTCATTCATTACGTAATTGATTATGACGCCAACATACACGTCACGTAGTTGATTGCGACGTCAAATGATTGACTGAGAAACTGGAATCGTCCATTATGTACATGCTATTAATTAGACACAGGCGCTTTCATTCTAAAGATCTCGTCAAACATCTACCTTTCTTAAACAGCAACACATAGATTACATTTATAGTTCTTACAATGTAAATGGTTCTTCGTATTTGATCTGTCGTGTTTAAAGAGGGTAACGTGTTGCGGTCTTCTGCCCAAATAGTCATGTCTGACCGTGACATGTTTCTTGCAGGGCATATAGGTGTGATGTTGACTGCCTTGTGACATCTTTCTTGCAGGTCTTAATGGTGTGATGCTGGTTGCGTTGTGACACCTTTCTTACAGGACTTAGAGGTATGAGGGTGGTTGCATTGTGGCATCTTTCTTGTGGGACTTAGAGTGGTGATGTTGGGTGCCTTGTGATATCTTTCTTGCAGATATTAGAGGTGTGACGTTGGTTGCCTTCTGACACCTTTCTTGCAGATATTAGAGGTGTAATGTTGGCTGCCTTGTGACACCTTTCTTACAAGACTTAGAGGGGTGACGTTGGCTGCCTTGTGGCGTCTTTCTTGTAGGACTTATAGGTGTGACGTTGGCTGCCTTGTGACTTCTTTCTTGCAGATATTAGAGGTGTGATGTTGGCTACCTTGTGACATCTTTCTTGTAGGACTTAGAGGTGTGACGTTGGCTGCCTTGTGACATCTTTCTTGCAGATATTAGAGGTGTGTTGTTGCTGCCTTGTGACATCTTTCTTACAGGACTTAGAGGTGTGATGTTGGCTGCCTTGTGACATCTTTCTTACAGGACTTAGAGGTGTGATGTCGGCTACCTTGTGATATTTTTCTTACTTTACAGAGAGGTGTGATGTTGGTTGCCTCGTGAAATCTTTCCTACAGGACTAGAGGTATCATGTTGTCTGAGTTCTGTCATCTTTCCTACAGGACCTAGGGGTGTGATGTTGCCTTCCTTCTGAGATCTTTCCTACATGACTTAGCGGTGTGATGCTGGCTGCCTTGTGACATCTTTCCTACAGGACTTAGAGGTGTGATGTTGGCTGACCTCTGACATCCTTCTTACAGAACCGAAAGTTGTGAGCTTGCCTGTCTTGTGACATCATGTTACAGAACCCAGAAGTGTGATGTTGGCTGACTTCTGACATCTTTCTTACAGAACCCAGAGGCGTGATGTTGCTTTCCTTGTGACATCATTTTACAGAACCCAGAGGCGTGATGCTGGCTGCCTTGTGACATCTTTCCTACATGACTTAGACGTATGATGCTGGCTGACTTGTGACATCATGTTACAGAACCCAGGGGGGTGATGTTGGCTGACTTCTGACATCTTTCTTACAGAACCCAGAGGTGTGATGTTACTTTCCTTGTGACATCATTTTACAGAACCCAGAGGCGTGATGCTGGCTGCCTTGTGACATCTTTCCTACAGGAGTTAGACGTATGATGCTGGCTGACTTGTGACATCATTTTACAGAACCCAGAGGTGTGATGTTAGCTGCCTTGTGACATCTTTTCTACATGACTTAGAGGCGTGATGTTGCCTGCCTTGTGACATCATTTGACAGAACCCAGAGGCGTGATGTTGCCTACCTTGTGACATCTTTCCTACAGGACTTAAACGTATGATGCTGGCTGACTTGTGACATCATTTTACAGAACCCAGAGGTGTGATGTTAGCTGCCTTGTGACATCTTTCCTACAGGAATTAGAGGCGTGATGTTGCCTGCCTTGTGACATCATTTTACATAACCCAGAGGCGTGATGCTGCCTGCCTTGTGACATCTTTCTTACAAGACTTAGAGGCGTGATGTTGCCTGCCTTGTGACATCATTTTACAGAACCCAGAAGTGTGATATTGGCCGCATTGTGACATCTTTCTTACAAGACATAGAGGTATGATGCTGGCTGCCTTGTGACATCTTTCCTACATGACTTAGAGGTATGATGTTGGCTGACTTCTGACATCTTTGCTACAGGACTTAAAGGTGTGATGTTGCCTGCCTTGTGACATCTTTCTTACATGACTTAAAGGTGTGATGTTGGCTGCGTTGTGACATCTTTCCTACAGGACTTAGGGGTATGATGTTGGCTGACTTCTGACATCTTTCCTACAGAACCCAGGGGTGTAATGTTGGCTGCCTTGTGACATCTTTCTTGCAGGACTTAGAAGTGTGATTCTGGCTGCCTTGTAATATGATTCTTACCGATCTTAGAGGTGCTGTGATGGCTACCTTGTGACATCTTACTTACAGGACTTTTACCTGTGATATTGGCCGCCTTGTGACATCCTTCTTACTGATCTTATAGGTGTGATGTTGACTGCCTTCTGACATCTTTCTTACAGGACTTAGAGGTGTGATGTTGGCTGCCCTGTTAGCCGCCCTCATGAGCTCACTCACGTCCATCTTTAACAGCGCCAGCTCCATGTTCACTATGGATCTATGGCGGCGATTGCGGCCACGTGCAAATGAACGTGAACTCATGGTCGTAGGCCGCGTTACGGTGATCGTTCTTATCGTTCTCAGTATTCTGTGGATACCAATTCTCCAGTCATCTCAAGGTGGACAACTCTGGGCGTATTTACAGGCCATCACTGCAGCAATTGCGCCCCCTTGGACAATAGTGTTTCTTATGGCGATTTTCTGGAAACGGACTACGGAAGCGGTAAGTGACTAAAGATCTTGGAAAGACTTGTGGGTCGCGTTATCGGTTAATCATAGGTGACAGAATGGATTGCAACCTGCCTGCCTGCCTGTCTGTATGTCTCTGTTTCTGTCGGTCGGTCGGTTGGTCGGTCAGTCGGTCGATTGGTCGGTCTTGTCTCTGTCTGTCTATCTGTCTGTCGCGCTGTCTGTCTGTCTGTCTGTTCCTTTCTAACTGTTTGTTTTCTGCCACTCAGCGTGCCATTTTCTCCCGATGGGTATCAACATTTCTGTCCGTATCTCTGTCTGGCATGGTTTGGTTCCTTCTTAAAGGTGGCATCGAGTGATGAATATGCGCCAAACACAGTCACAGATCCTTAAATATCACCTCTGTTATAAATGTCTATACTTCCGACTTTATCCTTCTAGGGAGCCTTCTGGGGTCTTCTTGTTGGCATTCTTATCGGAGTTGTTCGGATGGTGCTTGACCTTGTCTACCCTGCGCCGCTATGTGGTTCATTTGAAGAGGATACAAGACCAGCTATATTAGCACGCGTGCACTTCCTTCATTTTGCCATCATTATAGCATTCTTGACCGCGCTGATGATCGCCTCAATCAGTCTAATTACAAAGCCAAGATCACCTGAAAAGGTTTGTGGACACCCAGATCCAACCTGCTGGATTTTACCTTTATCTTGTCAAAGACAAATGTAGAAAATATAATTATTTAAATTGTATAATATTTCGAAGTAGTGAATGGTATTTTACTATTTTGAATATTTCGGGACAGAATTTAATAACTTTGCAATGAAATTATGAAATTCTGATGTGAATATTGGATGCATGCGTGTGTGGGTATGTGTGTGCGTGCGTGCGTGCGTGCGTGGTATTATCCCCCGGAGCATTGCCGAAGTCTCGAATGCTAACAGCCAATGGATATGATGGTCGGACCCATAGCTAAGCCTCCTCGCTCCTTGTAGTCCACCTTTCGTTTAGGGGCAAGGAGGCGAGCGTATGGAAAAGATATATTGACAATTGGGACTGGTGGTGGTTGTGCATGTCTGTCTCCTTGTTCCGCTTTCAACCTTTACAGGAACAAGGAGATGAGACAGTATGAAATCCAAAAGGGAATAAATGGGTAATAATAATAATAATGATAATAATAATGATAATAATAATAATGATGATGATGATGATAATAACGATACAATGACGATATTAATAATAATAATAATAATAATAATAATAATAATAATATGGCATCTGAACTACACTGCTGTACCTCTCATGTAACTCTGTAGAGTTGGAGAATAAAGTCATTCATTCACTCAGAGTGCTTCTCCATTATTTGTCATTGCTTGATGGTAAGATATCAGGACCAAGCCAAAACAACATTTGGCATTAGTCTACCCTGTCCAATATGTAAAACTATCCTGAAGATAAATTTATAGAATAACTCAAATTTGATAATTAGACATTTTCTTGTGCATGGGGCTTATGCACTGTGCATTCTGAGATGCAAATTGACAACATTGACACGATTAAATATAGACAATTTTATATTCACAATATTATCATTCTGTCTTAACTCTTGATCACTCATATCAGCCAAAACGGCTTCTGTTGTGATCTTGAGAAATGTCCATTTGCAGACTAAGAGAATGTTTTTTTGAAAATGTACCACTAGAATGACTGGCTCGATAACCGAGCCAATCATTCCAGTGGTAAAATTAAAAAAACAGTCTTCTTTTGGTCTGCAAATCGATATTTTTATGAGGAAATTAAAATATTCTCGAACAAATTTGAGAGGGAAAGGGTAAAATAAGGCCCACTTTAGTCCTAAATGTAAGCATTACTTCGCTCACATTTCCTGCAGATTTGATTCAGATGTTACGTTGGTATTACGGTACTTTTATTTAATTCAGCTGCGCCATGTCACCTGGTGGACGCGTAACGAGGAGGGGCCGACGCTGACTGACTCAGAAGAAAGTGAGAACGAAGAGGAAGTGGCAGAAGATGTGAACCATTCACTAAAGCCACGTGCAGGTGAAATTTATGTTCTCGTTTTTTCGGAAAAAATATATGACCAATCCTGTCTATAAAGGACATTTCCTGGACTATTTAAAACTATAACACCCAAGCCGGCGAAAAAAACGGCTTCTGTGCTGTTTTTGAGACATGTCCATTTGCATGAGAAGACTATTTTTGAAACTTTGTCACTGGAATGACTGGCTCGATAACCAAAAATGACCTATGTGGCTATAGGAAAATTAAAATTTTCTTGAATAAGTTAGCCGTCACTGGAGTGACGTAGATACAGGCTTGATTGCCGGAATTGATACAGTTGAAATCAGAATTCCCGATTTGTAGGTTTTCAAATTACCATTTCTTGCTTATTTCTTATGGCATACTCACACTATTTATATGTGGGAGACCGATTTTGATTGTAGGTCTATTCCAACTGTGTTGTATACATGACTAATACAATTGTGTTAGCATACGGACTTTAATTGAGTTCTGTGGGAGGAAACGGGCGAGAGCATAGCATTTATAACACGCGTGAAGTACGATCTCATTTGGAACGAGATAAAGCTCCAGAATGAGGTCTCACTAAACGAGTGACATACATTTGATACTAAATGGGCATTAGGTTAAGACTCTATTTATCACATACGAAATTATTTCGAATTTATGCCTAATTCTTGGCATTGACATGGAATCTAATCCATAACATGCGAGAGCGACTAGCGTCATAGCCCACACACGCTTCCACCACACCAACGTCGCAAAAGTCTTGCTTTGCAGGTGAGGCTTTCACGATGTGAGTTATGATACTAGGAGCTCTCACCGGTTGTGGGTTCGATTCCCTGTCAATGCCAAAATACCGTAATACCACGGCTTCTTGTATGCCTAATTCTTGTAATTTTCATACCGCCTTGCATTACTTTTGTTTATCGCCGTAACGCGTCGCCATTGCGATTTCTAAACCAATATGCGCAAGAAGATATAAAACGAAACCAAAATAGAGCGTCTTATGATTTCAGTATTAATATAATTATTGCTCGGTACAAATGGACCAACTTATACGCAAATTGCTAGGCGAAAAACACCGTTATATTCTTTGACTCAACTAATATTTGCTTACAAAATGTTGTTAGTCAATACAAACAGACAAAAGTATTGCATACATATTGCTGACCCGTGATTCTTTGTGTGCCCTGACTGACAGTTTTAAGATAGCATTTTGATATTATACTATTATTAACATTTCAGCACATTTTAAGACGAAGAAATCTGTACCTCGAGTGGTGTACAATTGGCTATGTGGAATATCGGACACGCCTCCACCAAAGCTTACAAAGGAAGAAAAAACATTGATAAAAAAGAAGATGACAGACATCAAAGAGACGCCGCAGATGAGGAAGGTCATGAACATTCTCGCCATTATTATCTCAGTGCTAACTGCGTTTCTGCTCGGGTTCTTTGGATAAATTAAACATTTGACCCTCGAATTTGTTCGAAAATATTTCAATTTTCTCATGGAAAATGTCAATTTGCAGATCAAGATAAGGCTATTTTTGAAAATTTATCACTGGAATGGCTGGCTCGGTTATCGTGCCAGTCATTCAAGCGGTAAATTTTCAAAAATAGTCTTCTCTTGGTCTGCAAAAGGACATTTATCAAGACCACTACTGAAGCCATTTTCTGCTGATATGGGTGTTAAAGGATTAATTAAGGTTAGTCTTCAGAATACCGTTAACCCTTTAATCCTGGAAACCCCAGTGCCTCAATCTCAAGAAAGCCATAGAGGAAAGCTGTTGAATATTTTGAAACTAATTCGACTGATACCTTTTGCTTCCATAGGCAACATCGGGTTCCAGTCAAACTCATTAAAAATATTAACCGAATATTCCTTGTATCACAAAAGAGTGATGCATTTCGTCTGTAAATGTGATAAGGTTAAATCACCCGTTTTGCAAGAGGAATAATTTTTATTGAAAGGAAAACTCAGCTTATTTTATACTAACCATTCATCTGAAAGACCTTGCCACCTATAATCTATCCCTGCCATTTGAGCTTTCCATTGAGCTGACAACAAAAGATATTCAGGCTTTAGTAGCCTGTTGATAAATTTCTACCGCCTATGACGGCTGTCATGATTTACTTTTCATCCAATAGGAAAAAACTAACGTGTCTGCCTCTATATACGAACTCAGTCATAGAGGTGCCTATTTGGCAACGTGGTATAAAAGCAATCATACGGATAAGCTGTTGAATAGTTTGAAACTAATTTGACTTGATGTTGTTGCTGCCATGGGCAGCAACAACTTCCAGTCAGATTAGTATCAAAATATTCAACAAAATGATTATTACATAGTAAAGAATGTAATGCATTTGCACGTCCATGACATCATACGCTATCGCTTGCTGAGATAAAATGGTGGCGACTACTGTTCAACATAGGAAGAAACAACTTCCAGTCAAATTAGTTTCAAAATATTCATCGGTATTAATGTTCCATAATAAAGAATGTAATGTATCAACACTTACATTATATCATACAATCTCGCATGAGGAGACAAAAACGTGGCGATCACTGTTCAACATTTACGCGATATTACAAAGCAAATGATCGTGATACAGATCAGGGAATATGACAGGATATGAGTGATATGGAATCTATGAACCATAATCTATAATTAGAATACAACACTTGACATGAGATTAGCATCTCTTTAATTAATATCTATGCATATTCGTCAATGGATGAATCCGAGCTGTCAGTCAAGTATATGCCATCATAGTCAAGTACGTCACATGTGGCCAAGCATGCACGTCCACTGGCTGCTAATCAGGAGGAACCTGTTTCTGTCGAATTCAATACGCGGAATTCCCTGTAGTGGTGCTGTTTGTAGTAGTAGTAGTAGTAGTAGTAGTGGTAGTAGTAGTAGTAGTAGTTGTAGTAGTAGGGCCTTGGAGTAGTAGGGCCTTGGAGTAGTAGTAGTAGTAGTAGTAGTAGTAGTAGTAGTAGTAGTAGTAGTAGTAGTAGTAGTAGTAGTAGTAGTAGTATTAGCAACAGCAGCAGCACCACCACCACCACCACCACCACCACCGCTGCTTTAAATAGGTCTATAAATCTGAATATTACTCGCAGTCATCCATTAATCCCCGTTTTCTGGTGGAAATGTCTGGATAAACGTGGCTATAAAATCCTAACGAGCGGTATTTCGTGATGTTGTTTGTATTTCCCTCCACTTATGAGGAGAACAGCGATACGTTGCAACAAATCTTATAACGTGTGCTCTGCCACCCGGATCACACCCTTCCCAGCACTGGATCGGCCACTGTGTACATTGTTTGACTATATAGCCCCTTGTTACCGGGTATGTCATATAAACATATATATAATAATTAGCATAGTTAATATGGATCGCTGATAAAATTTAAACTACGCATACGGCGATGCACCTTCATAGGATGCCTAAAAAAGCGGAAAATGATGTCATTCTCTGGGAAGCCCCTTTTCAGTCCGACCAATCGGCTATCAGATATTGGTGGATGTCATCTTCTTCTTCTTTCTTCTTTTCGTTCGCTGATCATACCGCCAGTCCTGTAACTGACTATCGACATGATCATAAGCGTTAAGTGCGTGGATCCATGGTTTATTAGAGTGCGCCGCGCGGCCTGGAACCACCATCTTCAGCACTCGAGGTTTCTGTCAGGGTTACCTCACCCTTACCTCCTTTAGTCGCCTCTTACGACACGCAGAGGATACGGAAGGTGTCAGTCTTCTCGGATGGGACTTTAAACTGAGGTCCCGTCACACAGTGCCCATCACTGTGTGAACGTGAGCTAGGGTTAGGTAGGCAAGAAATTTCGGCATAGTCAAAGTAAACCGGATGCTGAATGGATCCCTCCTCGGATGGAACCACGCAACATACGGATTACAAAACCAAAACCAAATTGCTAGAATTAGAATCTTTCGGAATTTTCGAGGGGACTATGGAGGGATGTAACCCGGATGACTGACCGAGTTCGTCCTCGGACGGTCACAGTCACCATACGGGCTACCTAACCAATCAAAATCAAACAAGTGCGCGCTGGTGCCTGCTCGGATGATGGCCAGAAGACCAAATGGGTCCCAGGACCCGAAAGACCCCACACCCCAACCTCCCCACTCCCCCCAAAGGGGCCGGGAGGTCTCTGACCTAAAGCCCCCCCCCCTTGGGTGCATCAGGTCATAAGACCGTACACACCTCCCCCGACCCAACACCTACCCCATCCCTTACCCACCCCTGTTAGGTCCAGGTTAGGCCATCCCCATTACACACGCCCAAGCATGAGGAGCAACAAAAAAGCCATGGAAAAGAACAGCAACATGAGACAAAATCGAGAGACAACGATCAACACACACATACACACAGAGAGAGACACAAGCTAATGCACAAACCGACGTCACAAGAATTCACAAGAATTCAACAGAAACCATAAAGGCCAGGCGTGAGTCTAGACCCTAGCATTGGGAACTAGCATATAAACGCCTCAAATATTACAACACACACACGATACGGAAGGTGTATTCTAAGCCCCACCTACAGGGCGAGGTGGATGTCATAATTTTCCAGAAATTTCTTTTGAATGTGAGCCTGATTTGACCGGAAGTGTTGTTGCCTAAGGCAGCAACCGCTTCCGGCCGGATAAGATTCGAAATATTCCATGGTTTTCCTGTATGGTTGTCTATGAGATATGGGTAATTAATTGGTGAAGGGATTAACTGTAAATATATTACTTACCAACTATACTGATTTTTGCGATTTTTATTTTATTTTATATGATGTACACTTGATCCCCAGCCGTCCTCCCATAGGTCCATATGTTGTCCGCTGTCTTTTGGCCCTTTAATGACTAAATTTCTTCAAAGAATTACAATATTTACATATTAAATGTCATAATAAGGAAAAATTAGTAACCTCTCCGGAATGTAGAAATTGTGTGTTATTAAATGTCGATTTGCGCGCCAAGAGAGGATTATTTTTGAAAGTTTACCACTGTAATGACTGGCTGGGTTACGGAGCCAGTCATTTCAGTGGTAAAACTTAGGTGTGGTCTGCTCTTGGCCTGCAAATGAACATTACTCAAAAGCACTAAAGAGGCCGATTTTGGCAGGTTTTGTTACGAAAGGGTTAACTTCAGATTGGTGTTGAGCGGTGGACCGCATGCGGGCTTTGCGAGGTCAGCTGTAGACCGATTAAGGAACTCGGTGACTGGAAGACTTTAAAAGTCTAATCGACACGATATTAACCTCGTGTCATACTACTTGTGTATATGTTCTCCTTTCTTTGATGGAACGTGTATTAGAGCTAATCCTCTCTATCACGTCCATTACAGTTAGTGTAAATATGTTATTGTTAATTTTATTTATTAAAAAATGGTGACCATAGTCACAATGAAATTGGCTAATTTAAATTCAGACACGCCATATTAGTAGTAATGGATGGTTATAGTCGCTATTGTTCTTCACCGCAGGGGGTCTTCGAGAACAAAGGGATTTTTTCGAGAACAATGGCGATTAGCCGCACACAAAGGGATTGGAATGTGAGAATAATGGCGTACAGCCCCACGTATTTGAGAGATTTTGAGATCAATGCCATACAGCCGCGCACACTTGAGAGATTCTAGAACACTGTGGAAGCGCATGAATCAATAATGCTGTTCCGGTATTCTGAAAATGTTAACCCTTAAAAGTTGTGTATTTTACGTTTTAACGTAGTGGCGGCGCGCACCCCTCCGTGGTTATCTACCGTGGCATGTATAACAATAATAGTGTTTAAGAGGAGGACTGATAATATGAGGAAGGAGTTTAAGAGGTGGTCTGATAAGGGAGGTCTATGAGGAGGATGAGGAGTAGGAGGCTGATGAGGCTAGCATTCTTGCTCAATTGGTTTTGAGGGGCAAGCGTACTTGTTTACAAGGCAATGCTCTATGTATGAATATTTTGAAAATAATTTGACTGACTGCGTCAGTTGAGGCGGAATGCTATAGCATTCCTCCTCAGTAGAAGTTGCTGGTTGGTATTGAGGGCGATGCTAGCGTACTTGTTTACAAGGTATGCACGATGTACGAATATTTTGAAAATAATTCGACTGCCTGCGTCAGTTGAGGTGGAATGCTATAGCATTCCTCCTCAGTAGAAGTTGCTGGTTGGTTTTGAGGGCGATGCTAGCGTACTTGTTTACAAGGTATGCACGATGTACGAATATTTTGAAAATAATTCGACTGCCTGCGTCAGTTGAGGTGGAATGCTATAGCATTCCTCCTCAGTAGAAGTTGCTGGTTGGTTTTGAGGGCGATGCTAGCGTACTTGTTTACAAGGTATGCACGATATACGAATATTTTGAAAATAATTTGACTGTTACGTCGCTAACGTTGATTTATTAGTAAACTATTTTGCTGAATATTTTGAAAACGTTTTGACTGTTTGCTTAACCAACATTATGAGCAAATTGTTTTTTAAATACTTAATATTGCATTTGCAATAATGTCCGTCGTTTTAGATTTTGTGGTTGCACGATGATTAAAATGTAGTCATTATGTCTCTGAGGGCACCATGTGTTTATAGAATTGTATGTCAAGCATAAGTATGATAAAAAGATTATTTGTTGCGTATGGTTTAATTTAACCAGTACTGTCGTAATAGCAGGGGGAGCAATCCTTAATTAAGATACAGACATGTCACGTGTTAAGGAATAATGTAAGAATGTACCACCCGTCTCGTTCTAAGCACAATATACTACAAAGTCCTCGCCGAGAGTTTTTAAAAAATCGATAATAAAGCATGCACCCGCTCACCAGCTATTGTTGTTTACCCACGTGTAAAGATTCGACAATTAAGAGCAACATACACGCCTAGTAGCATAATCATAGATGTTCGTTTACTACAAATATAAATATATCCTTTTGGCTACAGAGCAGTGATACGTTATAACCATGTTTTTACTATATAATTCAGTCCTGCCCTAAGCGACCACCTCGTGTTACACCATTACATGGACGCTAGAGACTTTCTTAACCCTTTAACCCTCGAATTTCATCAAGAAAAGGTTCATTTTCTTCATATTCATATTTGTAGTACAAGAGAAGACTATTTTTGAAAATTTATCATTGGAATGACTGACACTGCAGGCTATCCATTTGTCTAGACATTGCACCAGCAAATATCCCCCCCCCCCCCCCCCAACCACCACCACCACCACCACCATCATCATCACCAACACCCACCACCACCACCACCACCACCACCACCACCACCACCACCACCACCACCACCACCACCACCACCACCACCACCACCACCACCACCAAGACCTACACCCAACCATGCATTAACCCCACCACCAACACCCACCCACCCACCCACCAACCCATAGCGAATTTCTTCATATTCATACTTGTAGCCATGGAGAAGACTATTTTTGAAAATTTATCATCGGAATGACTGCCTCTGACAGGTATCCATTTGTCTAGACATTGTGGTCGGAATGTGTGAGAGCGAGGTGTCTAAAACTCGTATGCACATGTGCTAATATGCGATACTGCTAGTTATATGTCATGCCCTGGTGTGTACGTGGGTGCGTGCATGCTGCGGTGTGCGCCATTGTGCTCATGTGTGTGCCAGAAGACTATTTTTGAAAATCTGTCATTGGAATGACTGGCTCTGCTGGCTATCCATTTGTCTAGACATTGTGACAGCAAAGACCACCCACCCACCACCGCCACCTCCATCATCATCACCAACACCCACCACCACCACCAGCATCAACACCATCACCCACCACCTTCACCACCACCAGCACCACTAGCACCACCACCACCACCACCACCACCACTACCATCAACACCCACTGCATGTTGCAGATTGTGACAGCTTGTTGTGGCAGCATGTTGCGGATTGCGGTTGCATGTTGCGGATTTGTGGGCACATGTTGCGGATTTGTGGGTGCATGCTGCGGATGACAACAAGTGTATGCACATGGCTGAACATACCTAAATGCCAAAATGCATGCGTACATGTTCTGCCACATGCGGGCCGCATGTTGCGGATTTGCGGGCGCACGTTGCGGATTTGTGGGTGCATGTTGTGGATGGCAACAAGTGCATGTACATGTCTGAACACACCTAAATGCCAAAATGCATGCATACATGTGCTGCTGCATGCGGGCCACATGTTGCGGATTTGCGGGCGCAAATTGCGGATTTGCGGGCGCATGTTGCGGATGGCAACAAGTGCATGTACAAACCTGAACACGCATACACACCAAAATGCATGCGTATATGTGCTGCTGCATGCGGGCTGCATGTTGCGGATTTGCGGGCATATGTTGCGGATTTGCGGGCATATGTTGTGGATTTGCGGGTGCATGTTGCGGATTTGGGGGTGTATGTTGCGGATTTGCGGGCGCATGTTGCGGATGGCAATATGTGCATGTAAATGCCTGAACACACATAAATGCCAAAATGCATGCGGACATGTGCTGCAGCATGAGGGCCGCATGTTGCGGATTTGCGGGCATACGTTGTGAATTTGCAGGTGCATGTTGCGGATTTGCGGCCGCATGTTGCGAATTTGGATGCGCATGTTGCGGATTTGTGGCCGCAGTACATATAATCCTATAAATGGTACAAATTCAATCCCTTTTCTCATTCCAGTTTAAACATCACAATGTGGTTGGATGTGTAACTGCAGAGTAGTTAGGAAGTCAGATTTCTTTGAAGAACCTTGTAACTTGAATACTTGCTAGATTTAACCTATAATAAATATGCCGAGACATAAATGTTTTGAATGTGGTTCAACATTTAATAGGTCAAATGACCTGAAGCGGCATAGGGTCCGATTCCATAGTGATGAAGATAGTGAAACTCTAGACACTGAAGATGAAGAAATGACAGCGACGAAGAGTGAAGATGATGAGCCAGTGGAGTCAGAGAGTGAAGACAGTGACGACTCAGCAGAGTCTGAGAGTGAATATGATGGCAACAATGAAAAAGAAGCCATAGGCAATGAGGAAATATTTACCATATTCTAAAATATTAAGCAGGTCTTAGATGCTGAACAATCCGGTTTAGAAGATGAGGATGGAGAAGTGAACACAGACCCACATGGTGTAGGCAATGTGTCTATTTCCGTATATGCTGATGCTTTAGTTACAAAGTGTATAGACATAATGTTCCAGTGGAGAAGATTACAGAACTCTACACTCATTAAAATAATTCGTCGGGAAATTAAAGATTTTATCGATGAGGGCTACGCATATGATGAAGCAGTCTTCTCAGCTTTTCGAAAAAGAGAGTTTCTGATCAAGAAGTACATAAAGAACCATCTAGATGCTGAGGATAATGATGATGATGGTGATTCTGTCTGTGATAGATCTGATCCATAAGGAATCAGTCATCGATAAATTGATCCCCAGAACATTGACTATTTGTTTATGCTGCAGTAACTATATGTTTTATCATATGTAATATTTTCTTCAATGTAAAGATATGGATACAAATAAAACATGGGTTCTTTATGTGTGTGTTGATTTGATGATTGTAGCTTCCCAGCTGGGTACTCCCACATCCCTTGATATACAAATCGGAGTGCTGATGATGTTGGTGGTAATGGTGGTGGGGTTGGCGGTTGGTGAAAATAGGTGTTGTGGTGGATGATGGGGTGGGGTTAATGCTTGGTGGTGGGTGTTGGTGCTTCATGGGTAGTGATGCTGATGGTTATAGTGGGATGGTGATAGAGGGATGGTGATGGTGGTGATGGTGGTAGTGATGGTCGGTATTGATAGTAGGTGGTTGCGGCCACAATGTCTAGACAATGGTTAGCCAACTATATTATTTTTGTTGTCGGGTCCTCATTAACTAGGTACTCATAATGCATTCATACTGTGTGTATCCGGACATGGTAATGTTTCCTAGTTTTATTACCTTCAACTGGCTGACTGGCGAGGTGTTACAGACATTCCAGGGATCTACATCCTAGCTAAATAGTTTGGAAACGATTTGAGCAAAAGTTGATGCAGACAGTCAAATTATTTTCAAAATATTCACTAAATATCTTAGAAACAATTTGATCGAAAGTCGTTTCTAACACTGCAGTCAAATTATTTTCAAAATATTCATACAAGCACATTGCTAGCCTTGTAAACAAGTACGCTAGTGTACCTCATCCCTCGCACCAGTCAGCACCGTGCTAGCATACCCCATCCCTAATCCTCCTCACTGTTCCGACCTCAATTATGCGTCCGCCTCTATAGTCGTTCCAGGGATGTTATTTTCTGATTTTTCAAACCTAAATCATGGCGCATTGGTAGTTTAAGCGAATAGGTTTGATACTAATTTGACATTGGAAGCTACAATTCGCACTAGTGCCTTCATGCACACAAACTCTTTAAAAAAGGTGCTGTTCAATGCGACAATTTGACATAGGAAGCCACAATTCACTTAGTTTCAAAAAACATTTTACTACAACCACGAGGGAGCGCATCGACCACCTAATTAATACGTTAAACGATACAAGGATGCTCGTCATTATTCGTCAACGATGACGAAGGTGGACATTGTTCCCACCATTTTTATAACAAGTTTTAAAATTTAATAATTAAATGACTGTCGCTTTAAACACCACTCCTTAAATACGAGATGCATGATTATTATCTGTATACTATCATACATACAACATCGCTTGGTTTACCTATATATTACCCACATAGAGATGTACTTTACTCTGGGTTTTTTTTTGAAAATTAAATGACTGGTATGAAGCCACTTAGTTTCATGTTTGAGGGTTTTAGATGAAGGTTAACGCATTTGCATACAAATTAAAAGCGAATCATAGATGCATTATGCACAATAACGAGGTGGTCACAGAAAACATATTTCCCTGGATACTTTTTTAACATGCACAGATTTTATGCGCATTAACCATTTAACAAACTGATCCATCGCATCTAGCCCGTGAACATATCCAATATTTTCGCCTGCATGTATGTGTCATTATATGGAGGCCAGTACGCGACAGTTTTTGATAGGTCGATAGACATCTCACGTGATATTCCTTACACTTTTTTGTAGCAGAGCGATGTAGTATAAATGTAAATATTAATGTACATTCGGCTAAAATGGCCAGCAGCACAAACTTTGATGGATCAGATACTGGGTATGTGCGATGTCGTTGGTGTTCCATTGACATCCGCGACACCATATGCCGACGGTCGAAACACGAGAGGGTCTGTAGGCGTATGATCAAGAAAACAGAACCTAAAGAGATGGTGTACATCTGCAAGGAGTGCTATTGTTTATTACCAATCAAACTGTATCCGCATGGGTGTCCTGTAATCGGTGATACTCCGACTGATATACAAAAAGCAAACATGACGCAGTTGTTACCAAACTGACAACCACGCCTGTGCGGATCTGCGAAGACTGAGCCCTATCTAAAAAAACGGCACTTTTCAGGGCCCACAAATCATTCGAAAGAGAACTCTTTATCTGTTCAAAAAATAAAATAATGCAATACGGTTTTTACACACAACACCCTTCTTCACACATGCATACACAAGCACACATTCTGATCCATCAAAAGTGGTCGATGGAATATCGACAATGAACTAGGCAGGCACGCTCTGCTTAAGCGCAGAGAACAGCGTCATGCAGATGACGGCCGCCATAGCATTCCTCCTCAGCCTCCTCCCTCTCCTCTTCGTAGACCTCCCTTATCAGACCACCCATTAAACTCCTTCCTCCTATTATCAGTCCTCCTCTTAAACACTATTATTTTTACCTTACATACCACGGTAGATAACCACAGAGTGGGGCGCGCCGCCACTATGTTAAAACGTAAAATACATCTAAACCTTACACGCGTCGCATATGGAACTATGACAATGCTGACTGGGACAAATTAAGAAATGCCCTCGAAAATGCCTTGTGGAATTATCTTTCTGAAGACTATGCCACCGACAGCTGGTATCACACGATAACCACAAACATCGTTACTGCAGCCGAATCTAGCATCCCCAACCAAAGTAGTTACAATCAAACCAAGTGATAAACCCTGGATGACTAACAGAATAAGACAAGAGATGAGGTTAAGATAAAAATTGTTTAAGAAATTCAGGAAAACCAAAACAGACAAGGGATTTCAGCAACAAAGGAATCTAGTATACCTACTTGTCAAAAATGTTAAACAGGAATACAAAGATAATGTAGCTAAGAAAATAAAAAATGAACGTACAGGATCCAAATTATGGTGAAAACTTAGCAAATCACTACTATCTGATGCAAACTCAAATCTTGAGGAGATTCTGCCTTTAAAACGAGCAGATGATTCTTTTGCTTATGACTCCCTCGAAAAGTCTGATCTACTTAATAGATATTTTTGCAACATTGCCACTCTTGATGATCCTAGCGCTCAACTAAGCCCCATAACCATAACCACAGACAGGATGCGGAATCCATCATATCCAATGCCCAACGCAAACTGTCCCTACCTAAATGCCTAAACTATATACTTGACCGGGAATGCCTCCAAATCATGTATACAAGCTTCGTTAGGCCATCCCTAGAATATGCAGACGTGGTTTGGGACAATTTACCGCATATCTTGCGGATAGACTGGAAAACATTCAAACGGACTCATTCAGAACAATAAGCGGAATACACTAAGTGCTAGTACTAATGATTTGTATACGGAACCTGTATTTGAAACACTGGCGCATAGACGCAAAACACACCGACTAATTATACTCTATAAGATTATAAATGGAATGAGTCCCGAACAACTGAATGATTACCTTCCTCCACTATCCCGAACACGGAATCCATATAATATCCGTCATCCAAACCTCATCACACCATACAGATGCCGAACCGCGACGCATAATAGATAATTCTTTCCAGAAACAATCCGTTACTGGAATGCTTTACCACAACCCGTTAGGATGGCTACCACATTATCAGAATTTAAAAGCAAGCTTAAAGCCATGAACCACACACAACCTCCTCCTCTGTGGTACTAGACAGGATCAAGGCCAGCGAATATTGCCGTAGCCAGACCCCGAAACGAGTGTAGCAACTTAAACAGTCATTTAGTCGACAACTTTCTGTCGGATTCCCGTCGGTGCAACTGTGGGCACGCTGACGAATCCATTTAACATTACTTGTTTCACTGGCCCCTTTACGCAGATCAAAGAGACGCTTTCTCAAATAATCTCAAAGCTTGTAAACGGCTCCTGCAGATGGTTTGGGAAGCGTCTACTTGTGGACGTGGAGGGGACAATTCTTTGAAGATTTTGCCACTTGACTGACTGTCTTAAACCATACCTTTCCCACACCTCTAACCGTTTAATAGTTGTTATTCAGTAACACCAATGCGAGTGAAGAAACTAACATTAAGATATCAGACCTTCCCTGCCAGTACATCGACTCAACCAATCGCTTTAAATGATCCTTCAGCTCTAATCTAAAATAGTTTGATTACTTAGCACCATTAGTGCACTGGCACTCTATGGACTGCTCTTCGATATTTCTCCATGCATTACCCTCTCAATCTGGTTCGCTTCTATTTTTTGGCTAGCTAGTGTGCTTACGGATTAAGGGGCATTGAGATTGTAAACGGCTCCAGCAGATGGTTTGGGAAGCGCCTACTTGCTGACAATGTGGAGGGGACAAATCTTTGAAGATTTTGCCATTTGACTGACTGTCTTGCTAAGCGAGTTGGCCACGCTAGTGGTAAATGTTTTTTTAAATAAATTTTCTTCTCTGGGCTACTGGTGGACGTCTTCGGTAAGAGGACCGAGATATCCATGACCAATCTTGATCACTAACCGGTTAATATTAATGACACTTTCTGAAGATCCCCTTGACTAGTGACAATCTTTTGTCAACCGTGATCACATTCTATCAACAATCGTCACCTGGGGGTGGCCACTGTCCCATGTAATTGATGAATCCACCTTTGGCTATACGCCCCGCCCAACTATGGATAGGTTCTGCCCATGCTTTGCGAGTGTTGGGGTCGGTCTGTATGCTATAAATAATGGATTCCCAGAATCCCAATTTTATGGCACTATGGCTGACTATGGCAGCATCAGCGACCAGACAAGCTAGTTTCAAAATACGCAACAGAATATCTATTAAATAGCGAAAACATACAATTCGTACAGCTCGACGGACTATTCCTATTTCTGTCAATTAAGACTGCCATGCCAACCCATAGGCGACGTAGTTGATTATGACGTCAGTACTGTAGTGGATTCACCCAGTTTGAATAACACTACTAGCCATGGCGACTGTTTTATGACTATAAAGTAGTTCTTTCATCTCGTCTCACAAGATCTAGGGGTGCATACTCGCGGCGGAGTGCTTGGAGATGGAATTGTTAGAATTTTATACTTTTGGAGGCTTAAATTGTGGGCCTTGATGAAGTGAGTCGAGGTAGGATTTAGCTTGTGATGGTTTTATTACGCATAGGCTGATATGATATTTTGTGTCCTGAAATTGAACTAGAGACGGTAGTACCTAGTTCAATTAAGTAACTGAACATTATGATGGTTTGTGCGGGGAGAAATCATCATGTGCTGAACTCTGTTTCGTTTTCATTACGTTCCGAGGGTGCGCCGATAGTTTTGTTATCTGACATTCAACTGTGAATGTGCACTTTTATTAGACTCACTATTATGTATCATAAGTATAACTATATAATTTAATGTCACCAAGCAATTAGATATGGTATAGTAACATGTATGTATTCATTGTTGTTACACAATGAGACATTTACTTTTTAATATAATTGTATGGGAGACTCGGTTATAAGACCTGTCTTATCGCGTTCCCTCCAAGACAAAAAATAAATTCCGTTTAAACCAAGTTCCCTTTCTCCACAGAGGAGAGAGCGACGTACTTGTGAGTCTACTTCACATGTATGCTGACGTCACAATCATAATTGACAGAAATACTTCGTCATGAGGCTGTAGTAGAATATGAATTGTATGCCTTTAACATTTTTTTAAACATTCTGTTGAATATCTTGAAACTAATATGCAGCAACAGACCCAGCAAAATTGGTTTCAAAATTTTCAATCGGTTAGCTGTCGAGTTAACATGAAATTGGGATTCTGGTAATTCAGGCGTCAAATTATATAACTGGACCCGAACACGCGCAAAGCAATGGCGGAGCTTAGCTAGATACAGGCGGGGCATAGCTAGATATGGGCGGGACATAGATAGATATGGGCGGGGCATAGCTAGGTATAGGCGGGGCATATCTAGATATGGCCGGGCATAGCTAGATATGGACGGAACATAGCTAGATATGGGCGGGGCATAGCTGAAAAGGCAATTCATCCATTGTTATCTAGGAGGACCTATAATGGAGGGATCCATTTCTAGCTATGGCCCGCCCATTTCTAGATATGACCCGCCAATTTCTAACTATGGCCGGCCCATTTCTAACTATGGACCGCCAATTTCCAGCTAAGCTCCGCCCACGTTTTGTGCATGCTGGGATTTGTTTATATACCTTGAACCGCGAATTTCGGGGTAATTATACAGGTAACTTGGTTAATATTCTGAACCTAATTTGACTTTAAGCTGTTGCTGCTGAAACAGCGACCAGTCAAATAGTTTCAAAATATTCACCATAATGTTTAGTAAATTATGAATTCAGCAAAGACATTTGAACACATTAGTGATGGAATATTTGTCACTTTCATCAGCTAACAAGTGACGTCATTAATAATGACGTTAGATACATGATTGACAGAGCGGATCTCATCGTTGGAGGAGGAGAGGTTCGACCTGAGATGTAACAAGATTGGCGAAAAAATCTGCCTACCACCTCATTTCAAAATAGTACTTTGACTTTGAGAGAATGAGAGTGAGATTTTATGGTATCAGCGAGGTTGTCACGCACAAGTCAATAATTTCAATGGGTAATGCCTATGGACCGGCTGAATATTTTGAAAACAATTTGACTAAAAGTTGTTGGTGGCCTTGCCACAAACAACTTTCAGTCAAATAGTTTTCAAAATATTCACCATATCCAGAGTTAAGCACCACGGAAGTGTCGTCTGTAGATATTCAACTTGCAGAGAGTTAAAACAGATGTCTTAGCTGGTAGATGTTTTAGCTTAGGTTTTACACGCGCGCATATACTATCAGTATTATACGCATCATTATTACACCTGTCCTCCCATCAATAAACTCATACATATTTGTCCCAGAGCGATCTATCAGCCAGTCAACACCTACGTCATCATCTGCCAATCATCTTTTCGGATAGAGAACCGCGACGCGTGTCAAACATTTTTCTCAACTTTGAAGTGAAGATTTAGTAACAAGATTAAGGCATACCTATTATATTACTATGGTGGCCGAGAAGGCCAATCGCTAAATCGCCTTGTAGTTATTTGACACTTACTGCAGAATACAGCTACATCGCTAACTGGGTCGGTGGGTGGCTGTGTGGGTTGGTGCGTCTGTGTGGGTGTGCGTGCGTGCGTGTGTGTGCGCGCGCGCGCGCGTGTGTGTGTGTCGGGGTGGGTGGGGGTTGAAGAATGGAGCGGGTGAGGAGAGAGGAAAACTGTGTGTACTGGCATCCAATAATTAACCTCGTGTAGTCCGGAGAATAGGGTATTGCATATCTGTTTGTATGTATGTGTGTATGTTTGTATGTATTTTTATTTTATTGACGCACTGGCAACGTGCGGCTTCAATTTCCATGTGCTAACTTAGCCGACAGTCATGCACCCATTAGTTTAATTTGTTGATCAACATCTCCCGGTCGGGGGATCGAACCGCCATTTTGCAACTCCCCATAGCATCAACATGCGGACATCTTGCCACTGGACCACCGCGCCAAGACTAAAAAGTCAAGGTTTGGCCGACCAGCTTTCACATGTCTGATATACTGACACACTGACGATTCATATGGGACTATCTGCCACGATTCAATCCTAGGATTTTTACGCCTATTGTACTCTGACTCCAGCACGGCTCTGGCAGTATATGTAATTTTATTTTATTGACGCACTGGCAACGTGCGGCTTCAATTTCCATGTGCTAACTTGGCCGACAGTCATGCACCCATTAGTTTAATTTGTTGATCACCATCTCCCAGTCGGGGATCGAACCGCCATTCTGCAACTCCACATAGCACTCAGTAGTGAAATTTGACCAGTTTCTTCATACAGTTTTATCAATGGTGTGTATTTTGGCAGGCCTGTAATTATTACTGTGCCTCATTCTCATTGGCTGCTGCTAAATTCAGGACTTGTGTGCCTCCTTCCTATTGGCTGCTGCTAAATGCAGGACTCGTGTGCCTCCTTCTTGGCTGCAGCTCAATTCTGGACTCGAGTGCCTCCTTCTTATTTGGCTGCTGCTAAATTCAGGAATTGGAACAGCTCATTGTAGTTGCCAATGCAATGGACTTAAATGGGCCCACAAAACCTTCAGCAAGATACAGTGTTACTTGATTAATCCTAAAGGAAATTCGTTTTGATGGGAAAAGCACGAAGTCCAAGAGATTTCCATATATATCCGAGGCATTACACAAGAACCCGTAGTCTTTTACACTGTACGCTCTTGAGTTACTATTATGTACTCTTGAGCCAGCTTTCTACTAGTCCGTATGCATATTTTCAGGACTTCATTCATCACAGCTTTCGATGTTGATTCACCACAGCTTTCGATGTTGGTGAATATTGTAAGCAAGGTAAGTAACACACCTATGTGGGATGAGCAAAGTGATCTGATATTCTGGCACGGAAGGCCTTTTATCCTGTATTTACAGGTTCTTGTTCAACATCAATATCTATGAGCATTGTTGGACACAATTCACCTTTTCAGTTTATCCATCGATTATCTGACGTCATATGCGTTGTACGAATTGTATGGCTTTGCTATTTAATAAACATGCTGTTGAATATTTCGAAACTATTTTAACTGGGCGATGTTGCTGCCATAGTCTCAACATATTTCACAGCTAAGGTACATATCTTTCTGGAAATTCCTGGTCAGGGTGTTCGGACATCGATCAATACCAACACGCTTAGCTAGGGATGGGCGGGGCATATCTAAAACCAGAAAGGTCCATTGTGCCAATATCCAACAAAGGTCCATGCTATAGGAATATCACTTGTTGAACATTCTAACAGCTTTAGAGCATCCTTGTGGTATTAGTTTCTTCAAACAAGCTTCACAGATTTCAACCTCATATCTGCTCTCATTACAATTTTCCTTTAAGGCTTTGTCTTTCCAAATCCTTTGCGGGATAGCTCCAACAATTGTCAAGCAGTACTTTATTTTGGCACTAATTATGCTTGATGGCAAAAACGTCATGGTTAAGAAAATGAGAGAATGCCCCTTTAATTATTGGTATTTTGTGAGTACCCTGAATCACCAATATGTAATATCATATAAACAAACATAAATTTGATAACAATTATTAATTTCAGCTTAAACCAATAAAATAATATAAATGATTTATTGTGCAAGTGTATGCGTTCACAATGGGTTGGTGCCGCTTTAGTGGTTCAGAAATGGGTAAATGTCTCTCTAACCCATCTTGTGTCAACTTAACCATTTAATCGTAAAATTTGCCAAAGCAGCCTCTTCAGTGGTGTTGAGGAATGCGCATTTGCAGTCCAAGAGAAGTCTTTTTTGAAACTTTACCACTGGAATGACCGAGCCTGTCATTCCATTGATAAATTTTCAAAATAGTCTCCTCTTGGCCTGCAAATGGATACTGATTATGCACAAATTTGATTCTTCTTGACCATACAATTTTCAAACAGCCTTTATTAACAGGACAACTGAAAGACGTTTTTTTGTAATTTCCATTGGAAAACATTTTAAAATTGTCCTCTCTAAGTCTGCAAATGGATTGCATTCAATGAGCAACACTTTCTTCTTTTTTTTTTCCTTTTTTTTTTCCTTTTTTTTTTTTTACAAATTTTGACTGGCAATTGGTTAATTAATAGACCTCTATAAGTATACCACTTATAGAGACCTATTAATTAAGCAATTGACAATCAAAATCTGAGCACTTTGAGGCGCTGTTGACACAAGAGGGTTTAATTGCTATTTGTGATTACAATCCTTGTATGAAGTTTTGGATATAAAAGGAATTTAAACCGCAACCTAAGTTTATGGGCATCATAGGCATAGGCTGTTTTAACATCAATGTTACATTTTGCTCTTTAAAAATCAAGGAATGTCACTTTAATGCCAATTTTGAGCACTTTCCACTAGATTTATCAACGTACACATAAGAAATTCCGGATCAACACCCTCAAATAGATCAAGATCACTTGTGAAAACATTTGTGCATCCCTGTGTAGATCTAAATGGTTTCTAGAGGTTTAGTTAGCAGCCCCTCCCCCTCGCGACTCAGAACGACCACCCACACCCAGCCCATCTATCGTATGTATAGCTTAATGGATAATATATTACACGACTTATTCTGAAGGCAGATGCGTCAATATTTTGAACCAACCGCATATAAATTTACTAAAAGAATACATATCTCTATGATAACAAAATAATAGATTGATGCAAGGGATGATATCTTAAGATTGATGACTGTCTTAAGGGCGGGTGGTGAATATTTTTATTTAATATTTTAATTAAATTATGCATGCGTGATTATATTATTTGCGTTGAAATGTCATCTGCCTACTTACATAATGGATTACCTTCGGCGATAAGGACTTTGCCATTTCCATTTCGTTTTGCGCTTGCCATAACTTAGTAGGCTAATATTGTTCACCTCTGTGATTTCGGCTGATGAAATATGTTATTTCAGGAAATTCAGGTATGTTATGAGAGGATAAACGTGGTTGGAGATGTGCTTAAGCCGGTAGCAGTTGAATGTGATGGGTTGACAGTGTGAGGGCGTATGTTCAAGATAAGGGCTTGGCGTGCACATCATGTTAAATCTTAAAATCGTGTTCTATAGGCTATATATTATTTTTTAAATGTTGGTGTCAATTCTATATTTCATTTTCAATCAAGGTCATTTGAAGGTCAGACAAAGGGCATACTTTAAAACGTGAAGCTACAACCAAAAATCACAATATTCTTTTTCTTATTGCTACGATTCATTAAATCAATAGACTGCTGAATATGTAATAGGTATACATAGTCCAATTCACGATATCGCATTAACTAAAGCATTGAATAACATATCTTTTAAAATTTTTACACCCCCCAAACGGCCAAAATCCCACAATTTAACAGCATTGCATATTTTTGCAGAACTTCGCAAATTAACGCCAATGAAAATAATGTATCATATCAGAAATTAGTTTTTAACAGAATATAAAACCATTTTAACCCTTTAACACTCATTTTCTTGAACAAACTCGAGGTTTAAAGGGTTACTAATCCACACCCTGAAGGGGAAAGATGGCATGACATTTGATTCCGTCTGCTCATCTGTCTGTCAGTCCGCCTGTCTGTGTGATTTGTTGTTAGATTATTCCAGATATGTTATATACACCAGCTCTAATTTGATTGAAATCTTTACACAAGAATTGTAGTTCCTGCAAAATATGATGTCCCAACATTTGGCTTGATGCAACAAAGCACATGTGAAGAATTTGAAGAAATTAAGGCAAAAATGTGAAGAATCCGTAAATATTAATCATGTTGTGGGTATGAGGATCTGGCATCTTTGATTATTTATATACCTATACACAATTATGCTAATGATCATCATGACCATGCTATGTCAAAAGTAATAATCAAAGAGAATCACTTGAGGGGTTACTTCTAAATTAGCCCCTTAAATCATGATCGAGTTTTCTTCATAACTGTCCATGTCAACACTACTTGATATCAAGGGCTTGAGTTCAACTCCTAATTGAGCTATCGCACTCTGAGTTGTCTGTCCTGCCTTTGCATAGATCAGACCACCCCATGCCTGCTATCCTGCAGGAACACCTTAAAGTTGCACATTTACTGGATCTACAGCTATATCTTACAAGTTCTGTCACACCCTTTGGAGCTGGTTCTAGAGTGATTGATGAACCGCACCTGTTTTCCGCCAGCCATGCTGCTCATGCGTGGTAGAGATGCATTTGCTGCTGTAACCAAATCATAGCTTGGTGCTGGGTTAAAAGAATATGTTGCTTTACTTGAGCTCATGGCGCCAGCAGACTTTGCCTGTTACAATATCCTAATGTTTTGAAACTTTTGGTCTGTATGGGTCATACACACTCTTCCAGGACTGTTACTGATTGTGCTGATACTTTCCTCCCTTTACCCAACTCGATAAATGCATTGACTCAATCTGATGATGATCTTTAAAGACCATTCCAACAGCCAATGTTACCATTGTCATAGAATCCTCCACAGGTGCACACCCTGTAAATGCATGAAAAGCAGGCAGTGCTGCGGAAAGTTCTGGAACAAGGTCCTTGTATATCACTGCAAGAGTTACCGACCGATACTTGCTTCCAACACCAGTTATTACACGACAGCCGTTACCAAGGTCTGGAAAGTAGGATAAGACAGGAAAAAATAGGTCTTTGTCTTCAGAAATACTGCCACCTGCAGTCCGCGTTCTACTTCATCCAATGCATGTGATATTATAATGGTATCCTCTTGCGAAGTACTTACATAACTCATGTCAGTCTGATTAAGGTGAACACCTTCGGTTGTTTACACCATGACATGTTCTGATGTCCATATGATGGCTGGATCTTTTCAGACAAGTAAATAGTTAATGCGTAGAATCTAAGCACATGTAGTGCTTAGAACTAGGTTGTCTCTTGCTATGATGTTCTCTGGTCGCTTTCTTCAAAGAAATTTCTACATTATATTGTTGAAATACCTTCTTGGTATTTATCCCGTTTTTGCCAATCTCTTCTAAGTATGCAAACTCCTTACAATTATTTACTGTTCTGCTACCACAATCATGTACAATTCCAATGGCATGGTATCTATGACAACCGGATTTCCAGTATAGATACTTTTTATGTAGAGTTGTACAGTTGATTGATTTAATATATCCTTTATAATCTTTTCCATCTGTTGGCTAAGTTTGTGCTTGTCTGTACACCGTAAAGAAAACTCATATGTCACAATCGCGGTTACCACATCAAGATATGGCCTAGATTTGGAAACAACTGTCATGCGAGCAAATAATGAATTGGCTTCTTTCAGCGTCACTTGTATGTCTTAAGATTACACCACTAGATGTCCACGATCTTGTCTTTCTGGCAAGGCAATTTATCGCACAGGGTTTTCTTTCCATTGATTCTTTCGTTTACAAATTTCTTAAATTCACTCTCCTCAATGCTGTCACTGTCTAGAAAGGCTTTCTGAATGACTTCAGGTAGGACCTTCTGTGTGATATATTTACAGAATGGCTCTCTTTAGACTTTGAATGGGGCTTAAATTTCAAGAACAACCCGAAGCTGATTGGCTGTCATTGCACAACTGCCACTGAACTGGCGTCGACGTATCAGCCATGCACTGCATTTCTTGTGTCAGACGTGACAGGTCTAGAGACACAATTGTTAATTTTGTTAATGCGACAGGCTTTAGAGTAATGTCAGCAAGCTTTGCCATCACTTTCATTTACGGATTTACTTGTTCCAGGGCTTAATCAACTTCTAGTTTGGAGAATGACACATTAGACTTCTTCACACCAATGTTACCATCCTGGAACCACTTCCATACATAGGGATCGCTGTGTTGAAGGTTGGACACATTTGCTACACATGCCTGTTCTGACCGAGGAAATAGGTACCAAACTTCTCCAGAGTAGTCAAGTGTTAGTTCCAGTATTCCCGTCTTCTAGCTCCTGAGAACTGCAGAAGTATCAACCCCATACCATGTACACTCAATATTACTGGAACATATTTGCTTTGTAATGAAGACAGTTTATAGTTAAACAGAAAGATATGGGTGTCAGAAGAGCTGCCGGAAAAACAAGCAAATCCGCACCCGAGGTTGATTTCCTAGAAGGTGACGTATTAATAGAAAGCCTTCAACCTACTCAAGCATCACTAATAAACGGCTAATGACATATTTGTTTACATTTGCTGTAGATATATACACATGAGTGACCTCAGGGGATGGTCGCTTTCCCGGTAGCGTGACGAAAATCTGTTAATTTATATATTACTGACCCACTTCAATATTCGTCTTCATAATATCAGTGCAAAATGCAAATTAGGCACTTGATCAGGACACACTAACATACATTTGAAGTTGGATGAATACAATCTGTCACTTAAGTATATGCCGCCATGCTGAATTATGTTACATGTATGCTGAGGTCGCAATAAAATGCGTAATGAATGACGTAGCTAAATCCGTCATAAACCTTTAACAGTCCGCCAGTTGTACGAATTGTATGTCTTTACTATTTAATAAACATGCTGTTGAATAATATAAAACTAATTTGACTGCGCGTCTGCCATCGGCAGCAACATCACCCAGTCTCATTAGTTTCAAAATATCCAACAGCTCACCTGGAGACATATAGTTACCTTGAACATGGGAGTCAGGGAAATCAGGGTTCAGTATATATAAATCGATTCAAACACGCACAACGCATGGTTTTGACCTGGCGGTAATGCAATAATAATACGCGTGTCACTTCACGCAGTACTTCTGAACCTTGTCTCTGCATTTGGACCCGTAAACTTCGGATCCTGATACCGTAGCCTACTAGGCCAGATTAGTCTGTTGCTGAGCAAACGTAGGCTTTGCGTCCACTGGCGATATCTAGAGTCGACCAAATGCCATCACCACTACAAGAATCGCCTAGGCAGCTATTGCTGACCGTCTGTATTCGTTCCAACCGATGCGACACTACGTGCTGGCATAATACTACCCTCTGACAAGAGTAAAACACACGGTGACCCCGATATGCCTCGGTTCACACTGCTGTTCTCAGGGACTGCTATAATTATTTAACGGTTCAAAAACGCGACTTACACGAGGCGAGCTGCGAGCCCAAGACTGGATCCTAGGATGTTGCAATCCTCCAACAGTTCTGGACAATGACGGATTACCACAACAGCGCTAATTGATGCGAAAGCTGTTCTGTTATGACTCAGAATTGAGGATTCTTGCTACTTTCACCTGCCATCCGACAGAATATCGGACCAACTGAGGGGACATGTGCCTACGGAATCGACACAGCTGTGAACGGACCCAGGATTAGAGAAGAATGGTCGTTCAGCCTATGACCAGTACTATGATGAGCTGCAAGTCTCGGTAAAATATAATTTAAGACTCTCAACACCGCAAGCACATAGTATTAGGATGGCATGATCTCTGTTACCATTCCATAAATAGTTCTGATTATGTTCTCACTATAATTATCCCCACATTAAAAAAACAAGGTCGTGGATATTGCAATCGCCTTTGTCCGTATGTCTGTCGGTCCGTTCGTCACACTATCTCCTCCCAAACCGTTGGGTGGAATTCAACCAAATTTGGTATGTCGGTTACCCATATGATTGCGCTTCGCAAGACGAGATTTACATTTGGGTCAACCACCTGGGGGTCAGGGGGATTGGAGAAAAGGTCAAATATAAAAAAATCTGACCATTACGCTATCTCCTCCCAAATCAATGGGTGGAATTCAACCAAATTTAGTATGTGGCTTGCTCATATCATTGCACTTTGCAAGATACCATTTAGTTTTGGATCCGTACCCTGGAGGTCAGGGGGCGTGGTCAAAAGTTTAAATATCCAAAAAAATGTCCGCACATCATCCCCTCTCATGCCATTCGGTGGAATTCAACCAAATTTGGTATGTGTGTTACCCATATGAGTGCGTTTCGCATGACAATATTTAGATTTAGCTCCGCCAACTCGGGGTCAGGTGACGGAGTCAAAGGTCGGATATCATAAAACTGTCCATCACGATATCGCATCCGAAACCGTTGTTTGGTGTGTGGATTACCCATATAATTTTCGCTTGCGTTACAACATTTATCTTAGGCTCCGCACCCAAGGGGAAAGTCAAGAAATTGATTGTGATGCAACTACTCTGAAACCGATAGTCGGAATTCAACCAAATCGGGTAGGTGAGTTACGTATCGTATAGTTAACATACATTAAACATGTTAAAGGGGACAACTCAGTAAAATAATAGCCAGCTCAACTTACCTTCGTACCAGTCGACGCTCGGTCCACCTCAATCCAAGTTCATATTGCCACCATGGGTCGCTACCCTGCAGGCCCACTTGTTATAGAGCTGTCCGAACAATAGACGCCACTACCTCTCCTCTGAGAGTTGCTGGTCTACTACCATGGCTTTTCACGCATAGCACCGAAGGTACCGTCATCGGGGCCGACCAGGGAAAAGCAGATACTGCCATTTAAAAGAGATGTGAGTTTCTGACCTTTTTAAGGAAGCCCAGGCAAACTACTGATGGCGAGTGAAGAGGAAATGTTATCGATATTTCCTAATAGGTCATAGGCCCTTGAGTGTAACAACCCATATATCTATGTATGCGTATATGTAATAATTTGCAATTTAATGAACAATGATAAGTTATGCTTTAACAATCCACCACACACTATATGAATACGACAGTGCCCCTTGCTCCGCCACCCCCTCTCAAGATTAACTAGAGAAAATACTAAATTCTCCTTATACCACCTTTGTGTATACGAATTGTATATTATTGATAAATCAATTTAATAACTGTTGAATATTCTGAAACTAATTTGATTTGTGAATATGCTCCATTCAGTTTCTCTGTGTGCCTTTTTCAAGTGTACGAACTGTATGCTATTTATAAACCTGCAATAATTCTTTTAATGACATTCGAATAGTTTGAAACGAATTTGGAAGTCAGCTTCTCTTTGTGCTATTTACAAGTGTACGATTTGAGTTACAATCTAATAGCTGTTGACTATTTCGACCGTTCTCCTTATGCTACCTTCGACTGTACGAATTGCATTTTGTTGAAAAATTTATAATGAATAAAATTATGTATATAAAATCTACCGTCATGAAATATATTGCCGACTGTAATGCCTCATATG
The DNA here is from genome assembly GCA_034401795.1 of Chaetoderma sp. LZ-2023a. NCBI lineage: Eukaryota > Metazoa > Mollusca > Caudofoveata > Chaetodermatida > Chaetodermatidae > Chaetoderma > Chaetoderma sp. LZ-2023a. The sequence continues at coordinate 51,485,268 of CM067366.1, read as the reverse complement.
CCTATACAAGGCCCGGGTGTAATAAAGTGACCTTGAACTTGAACTTGTCAGGGAATGGTTTATGAACCAGTTCACGGATCTAGAGGATGCGCCATTACACCCATTTGAAGGCGATCCAAGGTTACTACAATGACAAATTGGAACAACTCAGTTTGGGAAGGCACGTAGGTTCTGAAAAATGGACCTGCATCTGGACCCGAATGCATTAGCAACGAACCCTTTAACTATGCATGCCATACTATCTCCAAACTAATCACGTACAGAATACACTCTGCTTTCATGCAACACATCCCCATCGACGCCGTTGGACAATGTAGTGAGATAGCTTTATCACGTTGCCCAAAAAGAAACTTGCGGCCTGTAGTGCTCCTAAATAGCATCCAGAGGATCTTGCCCAACGTGACACTGCGCCCGGTAAAAAGAGAAACAGCTTCATTGGAGCCTTTCAAAGCGGTTTTAAACGAGGACGCGGCTGCGCAGACATTGTATAGGCACAGCAAATGCTTATCTCAGTAGTCATAACCACCATGACTGTCATAAGATGGGCATCGATATGCCACGGGGTTTTGCCACCATCAAATTGTCAAATACCATGGACGTACTACACCAAACTGGCTGTGATGTTGAAGAGCTGCGACTAGTCAGATGGTTATTGACAAATACCAAGTTAAAAAGTGCCATTAAATTGTAGCGTCTGCAGCGTTTGAGACGTCATTGGTTCGCTACAGTGAGATGGCCTCTCTCCGGTACTGTTTAGATGCTTGCCACCGTGCCACAGTCCTCTCATCCCCTACGAGAACACTCCGCAAGACCAAACCCTCCATTATGCGTATAGACGTCATAGATGAGGAGAAGCTACTAAATCATATTCTCCCAATAGCGTGTTCATATTAATAGTCATAAGGCGCGATATAATGTGCGTTATTAATATTTTTAAAATGTGAAAATGCATGTTTATACTTTAAAATAAGATTATTTTAATACACGTTTTTATACATATATATATATTGTAAAACAGATAGATATCTAAGATACAAATCATACTTAAGCTGCTATCAATATACTGTAATTAGTCTGCATTTCATATAATGCAATCCAAAGACATACAGTGATTACTAAATATATGTGATCTTACACTATGAAGTCACATGGTCGAGAAAATATTTTTAATGGCTACAAAACGGCAGTTCTTTTACGAAACGCGTTCCTATGTTAAAGACCCACACTTTTATGGTCCCCAGATTACGCGTGGTGGGTGAGTGGTATTTAGAGATTTTGTGTCGAATTCGTGCGGTGGAGGGATCTGATCGTCACTCAACTATCTGACGTCACAGTCAATTACGTCACTAGTTACCTAACGTTACGATCATAATGACGCATAGCCTCTAATGACGCTCCTGTCCCTGCTCGTGTGAGTGTCCGAACTGTACCCGTATGTTTTTGATCAATTTACAATTTACTAAACATTCTGCTGAATATTTTGAAAATAATGACAGAGCTGTTGCGTCCCTCAGTCAAATGAGTTCCAAAATAGTCAACAGCTTAGCTGTATAGTTACCTTGAAATGCCGTTTCTTGGAATTCAGCTTTCAAAGTTTCAAATTGATTCAAATTCGCGTACAAAGAGGGCGGAGCTTTGATAGAAATGGGCGGAGCTTAGCTAGAAATGGCCAGCACATATGTAGAAAAGGATCCCCCTATTTCTGATTAGGTCTACATCAATAATGGATATTTAGAAAGTTATATGACCTTAAAATGGAACCTAGTCGGTCTATATGATGCTGTTGCGAGTAATATGGCAAGATACATACTGGACTCGGTACATAGCCTGCGCCGGCCTATGAGTATGTTAAGGCCCTAATATTCCGATAGTTATCGATATAATTTACTACAGCTAAAATTTAATCATTTAATGATCAAATTTGATGAAGAAAATCGGAAAGGTTCCTTATTGAATGTCCCTTTGCAGATCAAGAGAAGACTATTTTTGAAAACGTACTACTAGACTGACTGGCTCTGTTACGCCGCCAGTCATTCAGTGAGAAAGTTTAAAAAATACTCTTCTATTGGCGTGAAAATTGACATTCTTCAAGACCATTGCAGAAGGTGTTTTTCGCAGACTTCGTCATGGAGCGGCTAAGGACACATGAGAATGCAAACAGAGAAAAAGAATAGTATGGTATCAACCCTGTCAAGGAATATTTATTTTGCATACAAAATTATAAGTATATTAAGGTATATAATCATATTAAATTTATAACAATAGCAATCAGAGACCACAAATTCTCATCTTTTTGTATACATTTTCCGATTTTTTCGGATTTATTTGTTTGAACCTTTGTTTAGCGGATGGCCCGTGATTGAGTTACGATTTGCCACATCGGATCCGTAGTTTCCACGATATACATATATGTGGAATTTCACCCGATCAGGTCTGGTTCTTTTAAACCGGATCTAGGCAGATAGCTTTGGATAGTGGTGGCCGTTGGTGTGTTACAATTTGAATGAAATCGGATCAGCATTTCTTTAGGTATTGCTCCGCAGGCAGACACATAGACAGATAGGAAGGCAGGCAGGCGGGTGGGTGGGCGGGCGGGTGGGCTGGCTGGCGGACGGGTGGACTGACGGACGGACGGACGGACGGACGGACGGACAGACGGACGGACGGACGGACAGACAAACAGACAAACAGACAAACAGACAAACAGACAAACAGACAAACAGACAAACAGACAGACAGACAGAGCGACAGACAGATAGACAGACATGCAGATAGACAGGCAGGCGGGCGGGTGGGTGGGAGGCTGGTGGGCGGGCAGGCGGACGGACGGACAGACAGACAGACAGACAGACAGACAGACGGATAGACCCGAATACAATACCATCTCCCGCTTAAGAGGTGATGGCATTTATTAGTACAGTAACTACATATGTATTTATTACATTCGGATAAACGTTGATAGATTACACAGAAATGTGACCATAATTGATACGCAATATTAATTTTAGTTCCATTTGTTAAATACACGTCTTAGTTCAAAGAACGGCGTTGCTAACGTGTATGCGCCCCGGGTAAGGGTGTGACGATCACGACTATCAATCAGTACCTATGTTTGTACCTTTGTTTGCGTGAGTGCGTAGTATGAGACATACGTACTGGGCTGTGTGAATGTAGCTGGGACATACATAATCACATAGCAGAATTGTCGGTTGGGTGTTTTGTCTTTAATATTTTATGTGTTGAACTTTATTATATCCCGCTTATAGATGAACCTTTCCAGTTTATCCATCCAACATATGGCGTCATAATCAACTACGTGGCGCGTAGGAAGACGTCATAATCAATTACAGCATAAATGACTCGATTTAGTCCGTGTTAAACGCTTAATAGTCCTACGCGTTGTACGAATTGCGTCTTTGCTATTTGATAAACATTCAGTTGAATATCTTGAAACTAAATTGCTGCCATAGCGTGAGTGGAGCTTAGGTGGAGATCGGCGGGGCGTAGCTAAAACTGGAAAGGACGACTCACTACTGTATGATTCACGAATGCGCACATGCTCGAAGGATCATACCCACGCAAACATTTACACACTCATAGAACCACGCACACACATACGCGCAAAGCGCATGCAGAAACACACAATCGCACACGTGCTCACTCACCCATCGAGTGGTGAATCTGGCATATACAGATTAAATTGTTAAATATAATAAAAAGATATCGATCAACGATTAAAATATAACTAAAATATACCTATAAATATTATAAATAAAATATAAATAAGTCTGTCGGTAGTGATAATAAAAATGTAAGCTATATCCTAATGCACAGAGTAAGGCTAGGCTATAAATTGACTATTATATATGTTATAAAATGCTGGTAATTTGCATCGCCTTTCACCCATGACAACTGATTAATTATATCAATTTCAAAGTATTCAGGGAGGTAGTAATTAGGTGAAGTATAGCCGGAAATGCATCACACGAATAGATTTTTGCTATCCTTCAAATGAACATTCATCAAAAGTGTAATGGTCAAGAAAATTCAAATTTCTGCTTAGCCAGTGTCCAATTTCAGAGTAAGAAGAGTATTTGTGAAACTTTATCACTGGAATGACTGCATGCTCGGTTACCGAGCCAGTCATTCCAGTGGTACATTTTCAAAAATGCGTTTTCTCTTAGCCAGCAAATGGACATTTCTCAACATCACTGCAGAGGTCGTTTTGGACCAACTTGACCATACAAGGGTTAAGTTGACACAAGAGGTTTTGCGAGTGATTTTGACAGGATATACAAGGAATCAGACACTCGCTGCATTCGACACCTTCGTGTATCAGCACATCATTTTTGAGTATACTATCGAAACGCGGAGCGATTGAGGAGCAGGCCCTAGCCAGCTAAAAACCCGTTAACACTCATAGCAGCTAAAAAAAATGGGTATTTTTTGGTCTGTATATGTCAAAGCGTTAATTCAGATAACGCTGCGTTAACATAAATATCTCTATGAAGATATATTGTTCTATTTAATAATAAAAAATAAATTCATGTTAATCTTTCTAGTGACACAAAAAATGCCAGATTTGTCCATTAAGACTAAATTTGACCAAGGCGGAATATGTAATCAAATTAAACTATAATTTATGAATATATGACGAATGCACGCTGGAGTAAACAGTGGTCTCAGAGCGCATCAATTTCCAAAACTGGCAGAATTGTGACAAACCAATATTACAAAAATGTTCGGCTATTTATTAGTGCACGCGTACTTTTATCAGTCAGATTTAGCGAATAGAAAACACATTTAACTCTTCAGTAAGTCGTCTTGAAGGAAACACTGATGTGTAGTTGACAGTCGTTGACAGAATTCCCAGCCATGCATTATGTGTTGCATTTGAAGAATTGTGAAAACCAGTATTTTACTGAAACAAGAAAAAACAACATTATATAAATACCGGCAAGACCGGTGGTGGTGGTGCTGTTGACGGCGGCGGTGATGGTGTTAGGGGTGGTGATGGTTGTGGTGGTTGTGGTGGTGGTGGCGGTGGTGGTGATGGTGGTGGTGATGGTTGTGGTGGTGGTAGGGGTGGTGATGGTTGTGGTGGTGGTGGTGGTTGTGGATAATGGTGGATGTCGGTAATGATGATGATGATGATGATGATGATGATGATGATGATGGTGGTGGTGATGATGATGATGACGATAATGATGATGATGACGTACTGTTTGAGGATCAGATGGAGGCAGTTCTGTTGTTGAAGCCTCAGTCGGCGGTGGTATTGAGGCTAACGGGTGACTTGGCGATGCTTCACTAGAATCCGAGGTGGCCAATGTTTCGTTGTATAAGTCTTCATGTGGAGGTTGAGTTGTTGGACAATATCCACACTTGAATGGACAATAGTTTGCGACAGAAGGTATCTGGATACATGTGCTACATGGCATCTTCTTACAGAGCAATCTATCATATGCCGACTCGCAATATTCTGTAAAACAAGAACACTTCGTCACGCTCGAGATACGGAACTGCTCATAAATAATCCCAAATGTTGTCAAAATAAAGGAAAACGTACTGTTGAATATTTTGAACGTAATGGACCTTTCCACTATTAGCTACGCCCCGCCCATCTCAATCTAAGCTCCACCCACACCACGTCCGTGTTCGGATCGATCGATCTCTGAACTCCAGACTATCAATTTCCAGAAAACTATACGGGTAAGCTATTGAATATTATGGAACTAATTTGACTGAGCGATGTTGCTACCTATGAATGATGGATACTCTGGAAGTAGTAATAGAAGCAGTAGCAGTAGTAGTAGTAGTAGATGAATTACCTATGGATTTGACCAGAGTAGTTTTGCCGAGATGATGACGCAGCGCACGCACGCACGTACGCACGCACGCACGCACGCACGCACGCACGCACGCACGCACGCACGCACGCACGCACGCACGCACGCACGCACGCACGCACACACACACTCACTCACTCACTCACTCACACACACACACACACACACACACTAACTTGGGGTTAAATTGCATAAGTGACTCTGCAATTCCAAGAAATAATTGTGATCAACAGACAGTCGACAGATATGGGGAACAACCTTTGTCTCTATGTCAATCCTGTAATGTAGTATTAAATGTAATGTGCATATTCACAGCCGAATTGTTCAAAATAAAATCGTTAAAATTATTTAATGTTAGAGGCTTAAATTGTGTGCCTAGATGTAAGGAAACAAAATAAATCTTGGCATTTGATGACTTCATTACGTACCAATTAAAAATTGAATTAGAGGCACGAGTCCCTAATTCAAATTCACAACTAAACCTACGAAATGTTTTTATATGGAATCAAATCATCATACGCTAAGATTTATTTCGTTTGATTACACCGAGGTACACAATTTAAGCCTCTAAAAGCATAATTTCAACAATTCTTTTCCCAAGCATTTTCGTGTGAATATGCACCTTTAATGGTAGACGATCGGGAGACTATTTTGGCCACTGTACATGCTTCAGCTACCGCGGCAATCAAAGCGTAATTGATTACATGTCATCATCTATAAACTTTCTAGGTCACGTTCAATAGTTTATGTACATGATATTAATAATCTTTCCATTCATTGTATGTTAACTACTGCAGATAACTGCAGGGTTATATGAATATGCTCGTGTACAGGAAGATGTGCGAGCATTAAATAATCTCGATGCTTACTGCGACAAACGGAATCTAACAGTCAACATATCCAATACTAAAATGATCATCTTTAATAAGAGTGGTTGTCTACTCAAAAGATTCAACTTCACTTATACATCTACAGCAATTCAAGCTGTCCCGTCATACTGTTATCTTGGAATTGTATTTACTCCTTCAGGTAGTTTTAAAGCAGCCTGCGAAAGACTTCGAATCACGCTTCAAAAGCTGTTTTAAGCTTAACGTCATCAATGTACGAGATAATGTCAGCGGTGCATTTCTACCGTTTCAGTCCCTAATTATGCATATTCTTAGCTACTGTAGTAAAATTATGTTCCCTTCTTTATAAATGGCCTAATTGAGTACAATCTGGCTAATCTTGTTGAGAAATTACCTGGTGAAAAGGTATTACTGAACTGCTGCAAATACCTTCTCGAGGTCAACACAACACTTCTAATGCAGCAGTAAGAGACGAGCTGGGACAATACCCTTAAGTACCCATAAGTAAGTACGCTTACTGTTATATCGAGATCCGCCAAATATTGGTCAAGACCAATCATCTCTGGCGTACCAGGCCTACATTTTCTGCTATTACTTGCATAGTAAAACTAACAACTGGGCTACTTATATAGTAACCTATGGTAATCATTTGACTGTCTGGAAGTCTGGCATAACCAGGGTTCAAAATATAAGCATAAAATAATTTCTGTTTTGAGCAGGTTTGTACGTGAACAGTTTGCTGATAATTGGCTAAACTACATTAGCAGTGACAGAACATTAATCTCCAAAATCTGGTCTAAACTGAGATGCTATAAAATATTCAAACAAAACTTTGCCATTGAAAATTATGGTAATTTTTGAAAGAATTTCACAGAACGCAGAAACTTTGCAAAACTCAGGATACGTGCACACACGTT